>JAABKJ010000786.1:0-32738 GCA_011634705.1 Andricus grossulariae
ATAATTTTCGGCCTAAAAGTATAGCCAGCGCCACCCTCGGCCGTACTCAACATTTCCGTCACTTTCATTTCAGAGTGTCATGGGGCTGGTATTCTCATAGCCACCAATTTCTGTATACCTGAAAATAATAATCCAGTTCATACTTATTTAGTTGTAAATTAATAAGTCATATTGGTATTTCGCCAACCTCATTGAACTGATTTTTATCAATCATGTGCATTTATCGAAAATATTGATATAAAATGTTATCATTCTTAGTTGAAATTTCCCTACAGCTTTTCTGTAAAAAAATCCTGTATGTAAATGTTTTTGTAAAAAAACCATACAGCTGGAAAAAGGATTTATTTTTTAACATTAATAATTTATTAATGAAACAAATTTTATTTAACATATTACACTTTTTATAAATTTGTATTTTTGTTTTTAAAAAAATTATCCAATTTTTTTAAAATAAACTTTTAGAATGAATCAATATAAGAAGAAATGAATTTATTTTATATTAGAAAACATTTTCAAATATTTAATAAATGTAATAAATGACAATAGTGATTATTTCATTATAATTATAAATAATAATGTCATTAATTTTAATTTTTCATTATATGGCCAAGGAGGTTATATAACAGTATAAAAAATATTATCAATTAGATTGGTTAAAAAATGTAAACGGTTAGAAATAAGTGGTAAAAAGTTTATAATTAAAATTGTAATTTTATAAAATATTCAAAAAATACTAAAAATTATTGTTTTTTTACCGAAATAGATGAAGAAACTATAGAAGCGGCGTTTGCTAAATCAGTCGAAATGGAAAATTGACAATTACCAAATATTAATTCAGAAATTAAGATTGAAGAACTAAACGAGTGAAAAATTGAATCAGAAAAATTAAACCGAAAAAAAGTAATGAAGAAACAGAAGCAGTAGTTCCTGGTCGTCTCGCAAGGGATATCGAAGAAAGAATGGTATCACCAATTATACCAATCAAGAATAATTTTAGCAATGAAATAAATAAATAAAAAATAAAAAAATAAATCAATCATTCTAGAACAATTTTTCAAAATAAATTATTCTAGAATAATTTCAAATTTTTGTGCCTGATTTGTTATCGTAATAAAAAAAATTTGTATTACTTTTCTAATTTTGTATTTTTTGCACGTTTCTATTTTTAAACTGATCAAAATGAAAAGATCTAATACTGCTAATTCTTCCTCTATGAGGAAGCAAATACATTTGCTAACGGGAAGCAAAGTTTCATTCATTTGGAAAATATTTTACAACCTATTTGTACAATTCGAATAATTTTATTATTGGCATCGAATTTAGTTTTGGTTAACTTTGAATAGAATGACGATCTTCGGGTTGTGAAATGAAAAATAATAAGACCGAGTTATAGATAAAATTATAATGTATCTTAATACGTACTAAAACGACAGATTCTTTTACATTCTGTTAAATCTATGAGACGTGATTTTTTTAACAATAAGTGTTAATCATATGGATAAAAACTTGCTTTATAATGAAGAATGATCAAACAAAGTAATGGGGTTTTTTCACTACGATGCCATACTCAGCAACAGCAGGAGTTAAATCCTCCATTGTGAGCGTGTAACGTCGATCCTTGCCCTTCGTTTTTGTGTTCAGATTTGCTCCCCTCGTTTTGCAATGTTGGAGTGCATCATTCGAAATTTCAGAAATGAATTTTTGGGCCGCCAAAGAAACGAGACGTACTCTGAAATTTGGTAATAAAGTAATTTGTAACCATTTTTGACATTAAGACTGAAATTATTAACAGAAATTAATTTGTCAATGTATATTTTCGAATAAGAAATAAAAAAGAGCATTAATCCATTAAAAGAATGGGTCTTCACAAATCTTTGAAGCTTTGTTAATGTATTCTAATATCTAAATGTATTTTTTTTAATGTAAATTTATGGAACAAAAATAATAAGGGCCAATTTTCTGTTTTAATCTTACATTCTTGCATCTGTTGTGTTGAATCCTCCCGAACGAAGATAGTGTTCTGTAACGGCATCAGGTAGCTAAAAACAATTCAATATCAACTTGCTTAGTTTTTTTATTCCTATGAATCTATGGAGCTATGCAATCGATTGGAAGTTTTGGTACATTTACTTAGACTGTTTGAAAATTCATACTTCACTTCAAAGATGAAAATCTGTGCAGAAACTGTAAGTAGGATGATTTGAAAGATTAGTCCATTTCGCGTCGAATCAGTCTACGTTATAATTATTTTAACGAACGAGTCAAAAAACATGGGCCAAAATCAAAAGTTTTTTTTAAAGCAAAATTGTCATTTTAAAATCTTGAGTTTAACTCTGCCAAATCTAGAACATTGTTTCTAAAAATTGGGAAAAATCATAAAATTATGAGTAAATCCTACTCTGAAAATCTAAATCAAGAGCACGATTAAGTATTATGTAATTTTTTAGTATTCATAAAAAATATTGACTTGTGCAATATGCGTTTTTGGGAGCCAAAATTCCGAGATTCGTCATTAACCTTCATTTATTATAAGTTTATAAGGTTAACGACGAATTTCGCACTTTCAGGGTGGCTACTATTTGAAAAAATTTTGTCTCCCGGTAAATATTCGTGATTTCTCCCGGTTTGGAAAAAAAGGATACTCAATAAGCATCAGCAAACTTTTTTGCAAGAAATCTGTTGATTTTGAATCATATAAAAAATTTTAAAATCCGTTATTAAACCAATTTTTCAATTTGGACAATTTAATTAGAAAAAGGAGTTGAATAATATTGTGTAATTTCTAAGTCGAAGTGCTACAAATTGAAAATTTTCTTTTAATTGAAGCATCACGAAATTGAACTATATCGGATTCAAATTTAAAAAATAGGAAAATGTCAAAACGTTAAAAATTGTATATTTTAAGATTCGAATTTTGGAAAATGGATCATTTAAAATTCAGAGGAATTGAAATTTTATTATATATAGTTTCAAACTAAATTGTTGTTACATAACAAAATTATAATTTAACATTAAAGTTGATGAGACAAATTTTTGTAAAATCAAAAAATGAATTGAATTATTAGGAAAAAAAACGTTGAAAATAAATATTAATTTTAAGTGGGAAACACTAAAAATGAAAAATGCCTACTCTGAAAAAAATGTTAATTACCAAAAATTGTGATATTAACACTTTTTTATACTCAAATCCTGAAAGATTTCATATATTTTAAGTAAATTTAAATCGTTAAAAAAATTATTAACTTTTAAATTGCTAATTATATTCTCCAAAATGCAAACAACTAAATTTAAATTGCAAAATTAAAACCTATGAAAGGGAAAAATAAAATATTTAGCGTTCAGCATGAAAATTCAATTACTGACGTATCAATTTCAGAAAGCTTAATTTTTATCTTGTTTTATTTTAAACTCAATTTTTAATTTTTTAACCTCAAATCTTCCTTTAAAATTATTATACATTCTTGAAATTTTCTAATCGAATATTTTAAAATTTGAAATTATTTATTTGTTTAAATCTTTAACTAAAAATCAGACAATTTTAAGGCATTACATTAAAAATTAAAAAAAAATGCAAACAATTATTATCTTCAAAACTGACTATCAAGGCTTTTAATATGAAAATTTAAATATTTAATTGCGAAATTGTCCTGACATTTTGAATATTTGACTTTGAAACTAAAATATTGTGAAATTCAAAACGATAATTTTAAATTAAAATGATAAACCTTTTAAAGACGATAAGTATATTATTGATAAGTGCCATATAATGTAGTATTAAGTGACATTCAAAAAGACTGGATAGATTTTTGTACTAAAAAATGTGATTTCTCTAAAAAAAAATCATTTTTACTCAAAACTTACAAAACGCGCGCATTATGAAATGCGGGAAATCTCCCGATGTAATATTTTTCTCCCGGCTTTATCCTGCTTCTCCCCCTGTTGCATGAGTAAATATTTTTTACGAATACTCAGCAATTAAAAATGATTTAATCATGCACTTGATTCAAATTTAAAGAGTAGGCTTTACCATCGATTTTATGGGGTTTCCAACTGTTTGGAAACACTTTTCTAGCTTAGGCAAAGAGTTGAACTCAACTCAACTCAACAACAATATTTCGAAATGTTCATATTGCTAAGTAAACTAAAAAAACAGTCAAAAGAAATTTACTCAAATTCACTGTCGCTGAAGTATTTAGAATTAAATATACCGTTGGTGTGTAATCCTCGAGTTGGAGAAGAAAATCAGAGAGTGGTTGTCCTGCAGTTGCTGGTTCATCTTTTGGCGAGTAACTTGCGTCTTTGTCAGAGCTTTCTGCCATATCGAAGTATTTGCTGTTTCGAGTTTTCAACTGGTTACCTGGAATATTTCAGATCGTTACATTACAAATTTAAGCCACCAAAGTTTTATTTGGGAATTGGCATAAAATGCGGCATTTTCACAAATACGTTTTAAAACGTTTAAATTAAACATAACCTTTGCGTTTCAGCGACCAAAAGATTACATTTACGTGTCTACTGGAAAAATAGTTTTGCTAAACTCAAAATTACCTTGAAATATTGTTCCAGTACCAAGTAGAAACTGAAATCGTTTGAAACGTATAGAAATTCAACAGTCCACTTTAAGGACTTCAAAGCACATAATTTTGAAATTATACACAATTCAAAAAGACCTGAGTGTTCCTTATTTTTTTGGCAAGAAACAAAATCATCTTTTAAGTTGAGGGTGAAATATATAAATGAAACAGCCAGTATGTTTAAAACATTTCATTTTTTTTAGAAGGTTTCTAATAACCTAAAATATGATTTTTTAAATCCGTCGTTTACACTGTTTACAGAGTAAACTGTAAAGATTAATTATTAGTGTATGTACGTTCGGTAGTTGTATGCACTGTTAAATAAACAAATTGCAATTGTCGATTTTATAAAAATAAACATTGTTTACACTTGTATAAGGAAGTTAAGTCAAACTTTATTCTTTAGAAATCAGTGCACGAAAAACTCTCAAGGTGCTCTTGAAAACTTAATTTCCAACCGGACAATAAAAAGCTAAAATTAAATAACATTTATTCGTGTAAATACTTACAATATTGGAAAATTCAGACAAAATAGTAATAATTAAAAGTTGCGACTTGTGATGCGAACAACACAATGGCAGATGGCAGGTGCGCAAAACAGAGGAAACGTCACACAAACGTGAAGTGTCACACCACAGACAAAACCGACACGTACTACTGCGCATGCGTCATATCACAACTTTTTCGCGCGTATTTCAAAACTAGTAAAACTTATACATTACATGCCAAATTCTATGAAGGAATTGTAAAATAATTATCTACATCATAAAAGGAATTTTAATTTGCATGTTTCACCAAATATAATATCCAAGTCAATGTTTAACCCACTTTTCCAAATTTTCCATATCAGATTTTCAATGTAATGATATATATATATTCCAATACATAATCCTAGTTTTGACGCTTAATAATTCAAATAACTATCTGCATCGCATCACATGATTTGAATCTAAAAATATTTGTTTAAATTCAAATTGACAATAAAGATCAATAAAAAGTATTCTGACTAAAAGCAAAAATTGATATATTATTTTGTATGACTGCTTTCATTACTTGTTAAAATTATAATAAGCAGAGAGGTCTGTAATAATTGAATATAATAATTTTCAAAATAAATAACAATGTTTCGAAATGTCGTGCTACATTTCGGTGTGCGTGCAGAGAAAATTGTGTGCCGGAAAAGCCGAGTGCCCCCGAATTAAGCCGACACTTATCGAGTTATGGCGGTATATCGGGAACGAGGATCAAGAATTATGAAATAATTTAAATTTGATTCCAAAGTTAAACCCGGTTTTTGAAAACTTTTACAAACTCAGATTTGATATTTCTCATGTATAGCATCGCGAGATTGTGTTTTAGTTACATTTCTTAAATTTCAACGAGGTCGATAAGCAACATTAGACATGGAGCAAATTCTCTGTGGCAGATTTGGGTGAGTGTTTTTGATATTATATTAACGATTATTTATTACCAAAAAAAACTTAATTTTCTTTATCGCAAATTCAATTCCGTATTATTTAAAATATCTGTTTTTGGTAATATATTCTTTTTCCTTACATGTTTTATTTGCTCCTGCAGGTCGTGCATGAGCTTGAAAATTTTAGGTTATGTTCCTTATTTTATTTCCTTCTTTTTATTGTTTTACACTGTAAGATATTCAATATGTTTATAATTTACTATTATTGTATTTTTTTTATTTATCATCAATATAATCATTACTTTCTGAAAATATTTTTAACATCCTTTTAGTTATTTAAAATTTATAAATGAAAATTTCGAGAATTCCGAATGATTTGTGTGATGATATTCTGATGAAATATAATTCACAGATAATGTAAAAACATCATTGATTTATAATCTTTATTCTGCGTATTTTTTATTCGATTTTAGTTTAACAGTTTAACACATTAAAGCAGTAACCTATATTATTGCTGTCATAAAAACTTGCGCTTAATTTTTAATTTGAATCCGTTTAAAATTTAGTTTATGAAAATAAATTCAAGAACTCTTAACCATAATAGTAAAGGTATTTGTATGAGGATTGAAGCAAAAGCATAGTATCAATTTTCAATTTGAAAAATAAGATGGAAGATTTGATAAAATTTATGTTTTTCAGACACAGCATTTTGCTGATATCAAAGTCATCTCGTCGACCAGTGTCTATCATTAACTCGAAAAATATAATGACAGGAAGATTTACGAGACCACTCTTAGCATCTCCACATCCTCGTTATTTTGCAAATCCTCATCGCGGATATGCAATGATCATTACAAGAATAGTAAGGGGAGCATTGAAGCTGCGGTATATTCTTTTAGGAGGAGCAATAGGTGGAGGTGTTACATTGCAAAAGGTAAAACAAATTATTATCTGAATTCTATACATTCTTTACACTCAAGAGAATTTCTTTTGAAAATTTCAATTCCTCTACAAAGAAACTATAAAATACTCAGTGATGTAGTTCTAGAATAAAAAATGGCTTGACTGTACTTTCCATAAACTGCGTTAACAGGTTTGAATGGTGGGGGCAAAAAACTATGATTGTGACAACTCTATTTTTAGGTAAAAGTTAATTTATTTATTGAAAAGGCTACTATTATATTTTTGGTTCGACATTCATTACGTTTGGTTCAAAATTATATTATTTGCTTGAAAATTTAATTATTTTGTTGAAAATTAGTTTCATGTTTGATTGACAATACATTTTTCAAACTGACAATTGAACTATTCCATTTTTGGTTAAAAATTTATCTTTGTCAGTTAAAAATTTAACTATTTGGTTAAAAACTTATCTTTTTTAGTTGAAAGTTCAACTTTTTGGTTGAAAATGTATCATTTTTAATTAAATATGCAACTGTTTGGTTGAAATATCAACTATTACGTGCTTCGTTGAGAATTTATATTTTTTGGATTGATAATTATAGTTAAAAGTTCAACTATTTGCTTTTAAATTAACTTTTATGTTAAAAATTCTACTGTTCTGTAGAAAATTCATCGTTTTGGCTTGAGAATTCAAAAATTTGGTAGAAAATTAAACTGGTTGTAAATTAAACTTTTTGATTGAAAAATCATATTTTTTGGAAGAAAATTAAACTTTTTTGTAGATAATTCGTCTTTTTGATATTACAATTAAATAGTTTTGTTGAAAATTCATGTATTTTGTTCAAAATTCGTTTGATTAAAACTTTATCCTGTATATTGGGTAAGTTGAAAATTCGTCTATTTTGATAGAACGTTAGACTTCTTGGTGGATAATTTATCTTTTTGGTTGAAAAGTTAGCAATTTTGACGAAAATTGTTTTTTTTTCTTCAAAGTTTTATTTTTTTTTATCAGAGTTTTTATCTGAAAATTTAACTACTTCATTTTTGTTTGAAACTTTATCCTGTATATTGTATAAGTTAAAAATTCAACTATTTGGTAGAAAATTGATGTCTTTTATTGGAAAGTTGGCTTTTTGGGTAGAAAATTATTCTTGCTTGTTGAAAGTTCAACTTTTTGGTTGAGAATTCAATTATCTTATTAAAAATTCATCTTTCTTAATTGAAAATGATGTTTTTTGTTAAAAATTGATCTTTTCCGATTTAAAAGTCCACTGTTTTCAAAAACATTCGACTTTTTAGCATAAAAACTCTACTCTTTTGTTGAAAATTTATCTTTCATGGTGGAAAAGTCATCTTTCTCTGTTAAAAATGAACTTTGTTGATGAAAATTCAACTGTCTTCTAAAAAATGTGTCTTTTTGTTTCGAAAATTCAAATATTTGATTGAATTTCAATCTTTTTTGTTTAAAAATTCGCCCATTCAATTGAAAATGCATCTTTGTGTGTGTGTGTCATAATTTTGTATCGAAAATTCAACTACATTGTTAAAAATTCATCCTCTTGTATTGAAAATGTACTATTTGGTTAAATCTTTTACTATTTTTTGGAAAACTCGTCTCTTTTACTGGAAAGTTCATCTATTTGGTTGTTAATGCAACTGTTTGGTTGAAAATTATTTTAATTGTTAAAATCGTATTTTTGCGTTGATCATCCAATTATTTGGTTGAAAATGCAATATATTTCGGCTGGAAATATTAGAAATTTAAAGTGCTTCGTATTGAATTTATTATGTTATCTACATTAATTTTATTTAAAATAATTTATGAGCGGAAAATTCGTCTTTAGCCAGCAGCTACATTACTTTTGAAACTGGGAACATTTTCCGTGTGACTAGAAAGTAGCTTGACACCGCCAGGCCTTCAAAAAAAGTACCCTGGCGGCGCATAGTGGGGTGAAATAAAAATAAGAGGTTCTCCATGACATTTAGAACTGCACTGATGCACTGATTTTAGATTTTTTTTTAAATTCAGGACTAAATTTTTCAGAAAATGGTAAGAGCACATTTTTTTTGTTTATTTAATTTTTATGTTAGTGCAAACAGCGAAAAAAGTGCCGATTTTTTTTATTTCATTTTTTATCTGGTAGACGAAATTTTTCTTATACTTTCCGTCACTTGGATTCAATGTACAGAGGTATGAGAAAGAAATAAAAATGGTTAATTTGTAAAGGTAATTAATATAAACAAATTTTATTGACAAGTAATCGACATTAGGAGTTATTCGTCGTCAAAGTATATTTCTGCTCTGGAATTGCTTGCTTTCATCGTTAGAATGATACGTGGCCATTAAAATTTAAGATTGAATGTTAATAATTAATTCTATAAACAATTTATGTACACAAATGTACATTGCAGACATTTATAGGTAGAAATAAATAGTTTTTTCTTTTAGTCTTGTTGTAATTATATTACCAATGATTTTTGTTTGAAAAATATTAATGTTTGTTTATTTTATAAACCAATTATGTAAACAAATGCACATTTCGAGCGTTTTATTGCGAAAATAAATCGTTTTTTCTTCTGACCGTGCTGAAAAAAAAAACGATTTCTTTTCGCTTAAAAACGCCTAAAATCTGCATTTGTTTATATAATTTGTTTGTAAAATATATATAATTTCGGAAAGGTAAGAAAAAAAACGATTTCTTTTCTGTTAAAAACGCTTTATATGTGAATTTGTTTATACCATTTGTTTATAAAATAAAGAAATATTAATGCATAGCGACATTTTTCCAGAAAACATCATTAACAATATAATTTCAGCAAGTTCAATAGAAAAAAACTATTTTTTTCGTTTAAAAACGCCTAAAATGTACATTTGTTCATATAATTTATTTATAAAATAAACGAATATGAATGGATGGTAAAATTTTATCAGAAAACATCCTTGGTAATATAATTACAGAAAGACTAGAAGAAAAAACTATTTGTGTGTGCCTAGGATTGTCTGCATTGCGGATTCCGCTTTTTTTGGTGTTAAAAAATTTTTGTTATTACAAAAAATTTGCCGACATGTTTCCACCTGTAATTTCAGGTCCTTTTCAAGGCTTATTCTAATATAAAGAAAGAAAAGAAAAATCGCTGAAGACTATGTTGAGTTTTTTGACATTTTTTGTTCCTGTATCTTGTAAAATTGTTAAAAGTTTAAAATAAAGTGAAAATTGTACAAAAAATTGATAACGTATCATTTACGGTATAACTATTATATAATTGTTAAACTACATTTTGTAACAAATTGTGGTTGACGAATTTTTGTCGAGTCAAAAACTCAGTATCGTTATAACTATCATGAGAAACGAATATCCCCTAATTTCGATTATTTCTTAATACAATTTGTTGAAAACAATTAACTTTACAAGTTAACCATTTCTTCATTTCTTATACCTCTGTGCATTGAATACAAGTCATAAAAATATAATAAATAAACACACAAAAATTGAACAAAAAAATAAAAAATCTACTCTCTCCATTTTCTAAAAAATTTAGTCCTGAATTTTTCTACAAAAAAAATCTAAAGTCGGTGTATAATTGCGTTCTAAATGTCATTTTGAACCTCGCTTTTTTATTTCACCCCACTGTGCGGTGCTAGGACCCGCCAAGCCTCAAATACAGCACTGAAAATACCCACAGAAAATCCATGTTCTGTCTTCAATTCTGAAATAAAATTGCTCATAGAAATACGAAGAATGGAAAGATGGCTTGCCAGACATGAGCTGGATCAACAATATAATTCCCAAGGAACAACAGTGGCACGATAGTGCACAAAATCTCTTGCGATTGAAGGACAAGCTGATGGGAAATGTGAATATAGGTTTGTAGACGAATAGTTTCCTTCTAGCCCTGGACTTTTAATAAAAATCTTAGAATCATGAATTATGAGAAAGATTGTAGTGTAAAGTCTAGGGTTGAAAGACTTTCTAGTAAATAATCCTCAACTGAAACTCTGTGTATAATTGTTTGCTGTCAAATGTGGGTGACTTTAAACAGATCCACGATTAAAGGAGCTTGGGGAGGCAAAATATCAAGAATATAAGAGGTGGTTTGACCAGAGGTTGGACAATGCAATTAAAGCAGCAGAGAGCCGCCAATACGATGTGCAAAATGGCGACTCTTCAAATCGTGAGTCACTTTGATTTTCCAGAAGCTCTGGTGACCTTGTATAATCCTGCAACCCAAACTCCTGAATCCTGATTGTTATTTTATTGTTTATTATTTTTCCAATCTGTCTCGCCTTTTTTCTGTACCTTTAGTATTTAAACGAGTTGAAGGTACTCGATATTTTTTTTAGAAATTTCGTTCATTAATCTTATCTTCTAACATTTTGAATTACATTTTTTAGATACATCTTATTTCAGATTCTTTTATTTTTGGTAGAGCGCACTAAATGTGCACGATTTTTTCGATATTCAATAATAATATTATATTTCCAGTTATGGTAAACACATGCTTAATTTGTTGAGTTTCTAAAGATAATTTATTTGTTTGAAGCATGTGTGTGTCTGTGTTTTAAAGGTACATTAAATTTAAAAAAATCCTTTGGTCCTTCAAGCCTACAAGTTCACCATTTTTTTGCTTATATTGTTTATTATGTTACAAAATTGACAAAATTAAAAATTTTGTTTTATAAAATGAACACAGCAAGCAATTATTTGCGATGAACAACAAGGTGGTTCAAAAAAACTTTTTTCTAGAGGACAGTAATCCCCCCAATTCGCTTCCAAATCCGAAAAAAGAAATGTCATATTTTAGTTTTTGTAGACATTTTTATTTCAACAGGTGCCGCTGGGCACTGGAAATTTTTCATGTAAAATACATGGGGAAAAATCACTTATTGGTGTTTTTGGAATAACTTCTGTGGGTTTGGGAAAATGTTACGAGAAATGTATATAACGTTTAGAGGACTTTCCAGCGAATAATTCTATGTATCAATCCAATGGGATTTCCGCCCCGAACAAAACCCCTCGGTTTAAATTTTGTTTTTTCTCAAAAAGTTGGCTTTTTTCTAACAGAATCAAAATCAGGGTTACCTTTTTATGTATTTGATACGTTTTCGATACCTCAGCCTTATTATTTCACAAACCCTCATTTGTTTAAACAATGTTTATTCAGGTAATTTGAAATTTTGCTCTCTTCTGCTATAAATATTACAACTAGTAATTATTGAAAACATATATTTAATTTTTTATATTCATGAATTGTTTATACATATAGATATTAGTTATTTTTAGTATTTAAATTTGTTATCCTAGAGAAGTCGTGTTTTTTCTTATAAATTTTAGTCTGCAACGCCTTTTTTATATTGCACATCTTCATATATTAGCTTTATTATTTAAAAAATTGTTTTGTTTCAAGAACTTTTATAGGAAATTCAGGAATGAATATTTATTTGTGGTATTAACTACTTATTTTCGAAGTTATACATACTGGTGGGCAACGTAGAGTAACATTTTGTAAGATAAAAGCGAACTTGTTTACAATACTTTGTACAAGTTGACAAAATACTTGAAATAACTAATAATTAACTGTTCAAAGGCTTCATGAACATATACAAATTATTTATGTTTTCAAAAATCACTAGTTGTAATATTTATAGCACAGCAAAGAGAGACAATTCCCAACTTTCCTAAAAAAATATTTTTGAAAAAGATAATTGAAAATGACTTTAAAGTATTGATAATCATTTTAATAGACACACAGAAATAATGTTTGGCAAAAAAAAGAGAATAAAGTACCTAAAGGCATATATTTCGGACAGAATATCCTTGTTTGAATTTCGGTTTATACTTCGGGCATCCTGGAGTTGTGCTAGGAGTGGCAAACCCATGTGTTTGATACGTAGAATTCTTCGTTGGAAAGTCCTCTACAATTCCTATAAATTTCCCGTAGCATTTTTCCAAAGGCACATGTTATACCAAAATTAAAATTTCGACAAAATTAAAATATGCAATATAGTTTTTTTAATTCAGAACCAAATTGGATGGTCTCGTTGCCCTTCATCACGAAAAAATTCAATGCATTTTTGAACCACCCTAATGTAAAATTATATATAAGATATATCATGTAGAATTACTTACAGCTGATTTAAAGACTACTTTCATTATTATGAATTTTAGTTATAACTTTAAGTAATAATCTATTAAGCTATTGAATACCATCCTTGCTTTAAGTAATGAGTTTATAAATCTGCAAATACAGATTAGATTTATTTAATGCAATCACATCTGCTATACTCGCTCTGGATGTTCAATTGAAAACACGTAAATTTGTTTGCTACATTTGCATGAATGAACCGGCCATCCTTTCACTCTATTTCCTTTCTTTAATGTATGATTTGGTCTGTTCTGTTCAGGTATGTTTGACGTGATCTCAACCGTAGCAAAACAAGTTTACGCAGGTGTGTAAAAAGTAAAAAACATTATTGATTGACCACAAACATTGTCTGTCCATTCAGCATTTTTTGCTTTTTTGCTCTATTATGCTTTTTTTTTTATTAGACACATTAAGAAAGTGAAATCCGATTCTTTTTGTTTTTATTATTCATTTTTCCTGTGAAACAGACAATTGAAAGAAATTCGTTTAATAGATTGAATACTGAATGGGGCAGACCCGTTGCTTTTTATTTCATGCATGTCCGCACTTGATCAGTTAAAAAAAAGTGTTGGTGCTTTTATTTAAAACAAAAAACAATTTCATAGATCCATTTGAATCTTAGTCATTTAATTATCCTTCAGATAGTAAGGCAAATTCAGTTTCTCATTCATGGAATTGTTTAAATAGACATAGAAAGGTAAAATCTTGATTTAAGATTAGGGTTTGTGTGATTTGACAGAAGTTGTTAAATATTTATTTTTAAAAGCAGATGCTAAGGAGGAAATGCTAAAGAGTAGAGTCGTCCATGCACGTCCATTGCTGAATGAAACTAACGAAGATGAACGACGAAAAGCTCGTAGGTATAATTATAGCAATTTGTTTTAATTTATAGATTTGTAAGGTAAATAATTTTGGAATTACTATTTTTAGAATCTTCACAGCAGAGAATAGATGCGATGCAGGATGAAGTTATGCAAATGCAGTTAAAGTATCAGCGGGAATTGGAAAGGTTGGAAAGGGAAAATAAAGAGCTGCGCAAGCAAATGTTGCTGCGAGGGAATCAAAAATTTAACAATCGAAAAATCAAAGTAAGTTTGTAGTGATTAGGTACGTTTTCTAGCATCCTAGATTTGTAGGTATTGATCAAATGAATATTATTAATTTTTATATTCCCTATTTCCTAGAAATCTCTTATCGATATGTACAGTGACGTTTTGGACGAACTTAGCGAATACGACAGTGGTTACTCAACAGCCGATCATTTGCCTCGAGTCGTCGTAGTTGGCGATCAATCCTCGGGAAAAACCTCTGTTCTCGAAATGATCGCCCAAGCGAGAATTTTCCCAAGGTAACCTCGTCATGTTCAGTTTCATTATTGAATAAATATAAATTATAATTTTACAGGGTTCAGACTCGCGCAACTATTGACACTATTTGACCGTTTTTTAGCGATACCACTATTTTTTTTAAATGCCACTATTTTCTCATAATTGGCCGCTAATGCCACTATTTCTTCACTTTCCCTTAATAAATATTTTCGAACTTCTTCGCGGATTAACTAAAATACATGTCTACCATCTCAAGTACAGAAGTATATACCGAAAAATAATCACGAAGGCAAATGTATAGAAAAATCCATTCAAGATATTTTAAATTCATCTATTCTTTAATTCCTAAGTTTCGGATTTTACATTTTCGACTTTTTTCGACTTTTTAAAGAAAAGTCTTTCAAAATTTGGTGATTTCAATTTGTAATATTTATTGATTGAACATTTTAAAGTCGAAAACGTTCGAAATTGAATAATTTCAAATCCGATTGTGAAAAAGTGGACAAATTCATGTTTCAATCGTACTGTTTCAAAGTATAATTTTTAAATGAATTCCTTAATTGTCGATATATTTTAAATTGAATATCATTCAAAAATGAATTGTGCATATATCAAATTGAAAGAGTTTGAAATTCATCGTTTTGATTCAATAATATTCAAAAGTATCAAATATCATGTTGGAAGCGTTCAAAATTTAAAAAGCATAGAGTTGAACAATTTAAAAATAAATAAGTTCCAACTTTAACAATATTTAATTGGGAATGGTTTTAAGAATAAACAATGATAAATGACAGCATTAATCTTTTATTAATATCAAAAGCTGCAATGTGTTTTGTTTCGAAAATAGTTCACATCAGATATCCTTCCTAATAACTAATAAGGATTCAAATAGAAAAGATTCGAGCTTGGAAAAGAATAATGTTAAAATTAAACGGAATAGCAAATTGAATTTTTTCTAATTTGTACGAAAAAACTAGAACCTAGAAATTGTTCTGAATTGAAAGAACCTTTATATTAACAAAATTTGTAATTCAGGAAACTCAAGTTCAAAGTGCATACTGTATATGAACTATAAACTGATATTAATGATTTTCTTAATCTTTGCAAATATTTCAAATCATAGTTGAATTAGTTTCAATTCATGAGATTATTCTTCTTCAATGATATTTTTCGCTTCCTCTAAAAGTCTCTAATTTTTCTGGAATGGAACTGTCAGCGTTAGGCTTCGAGTTTTTTTTTTAATTACCTTCGAAAAAAGCTGAAAAGATCCGGAATTTGGAAATCAAAATTCTGTAGCCACCCTGGTATAAGGAGTTGAATTAAGAAGTTTTATACAAAATTTCATCAAATAATAACCAAATATCAAAATAACACTGTCACTAATCCGAGGCCTGTCTGATCTAGTATATAAGTTTATTATTTAAAGAATTCAGGCCACTATTTTGCAACTTTTTTCAAAATTGATGCCACTATTGACACTATTTTTTATCTCTGAAGTGAGTCCGAGCCCTGAATTTTGTCATAAGAAGAGTATTTTAAAATAATATTTTTCAGGGGCGGTGGAGAAATGATGACAAGAGCTCCAGTTAAAGTGACTTTGAGTGAAGGACCTTATCACATTGCCCAGTTCAAAGATAGTTCGAGGGAATTCGATCTGACGAAGGAATCAGAATTGGCAGACTTGAGGAGGGAAGTGGAACTTCGTATGAAAAACAGTGTTAAGAACGGAAAGACTGTTAGCCAAGATGTTATTGCCATGACTGTGAAGGGTCCTGGACTCCCCCGAATGGTTCTTGTCGATCTGCCTGGTATCATTAGTGTAAGATCATTTTTAAATTCTAATTTTTTAGAATCAGAAGGTATTGAGTAAGCCATTTTCAAACAAATTTGGAATTTTCGATTTACTTTTGCTGCAGACAGTCACAGTCGATATGGCAGAAGATACTCGGGATGCGATTCGACACATGACTCAGCAGTACATGAGCAATCCGAATGCGATTATTCTTTGCATTCAAGATGGTTCTGTGGATGCTGAGAGAAGTAATGTGACTGATCTTGTTGCTCAGATGGATCCTTCTGGAAAGAGGACTATTTTCGTTCTCACAAAGGTATGACTCTTTCATATAAAAAGGGCTTTTCCTGTTTTTGTTTCATTCATAAATGACTGTTCTAAAAAGAACAGATTTTTTATATTTATAATCAAATTATCAGGTGGATATGGCAGAAGAAAACTTAGCGAATCCGGAACGTTTAAGGAAAATACTTTCAGGAAAACTGTTTCCTATGAAAGCCTTAGGTTACTTTGCGGTCGTCACTGGGCGTGGAAGACAGGATGACAGTATACAAACAATAAAAGATTATGAAGAAAACTTCTTTAGAAATTCAAAACTTTTTAAGTACGTAAATATTTTGCTAATGTACATGCTTGTTGCTCAAACGCTTTCAATTTAATGATTTAGAAGTTTAACAATTATAAATTAGAAGTCTTCAAAGAATGATTAATTGAAATTGAAGCGCTAGAATGATTAAAAATTGGACCATTTAGCATTAGAGCGTTTTAAATTTAACAATTTTAAATTTGATTTGTTAAGAATTCTAGAATTTCAAGTTATTACAAAATAAAAATGAAAATTTCCAGTTGAAACATTCAGAATGGAAGAACTTGAAACTGTAAATCTTTTAAAATTTTGCAATTAAGATTTTACGCTTCTGAAAGAAAGAGTTTCATTGGAACCTATAAAAAAACCATTGCAAATTCTTAGTTTTCAAAATTAAACAATTTGGAGTTTGAAAATTAAAAGACAGAGTAATTTTAAACGATAAGTTTTTAGAAATAAATTTGATAAAGCTAAAATATTTTTAAATGTAGTAACAACTAAATTTGAAAATATAAAAAATTGAAACATTTGAAACTTAATCGCTTTAAATTTGTTGTAATCATATAAAAAGAAGTTGTATCATTTGAAATGGATATGGGCAATTAATTCCCTGTAACCTTGAACTTTTGAGATATCGATTTATTGAAAAGTTAATTAGGAAGCATATGTAAATAATTGTGTATTTAGTTTGACTCATAATTAACACCTTCCAAATAGCGTACGATATCGCGGAGAATTATATTACCCACTGAATATATTTTTGAATTTGTTCGAGGTTAAAGGAGAGAAATTTTTTTAGAACAGCCTAGAACCCGCTGAATACAAATTCTTACAAAATGCAGGAATAATATATGGTCATTTTCTGATCGATTTTCGCAATAAAATTTTTGTTTACTTTTTATCATTTTTTCGGGTTCTATTAAGTGTACGATAAAACTTAGCTCAGGTTCGTATAATTCAAGTTAAAAATATATTAATAAATTCCTCAATGTTTAAAAAAATTACATTCTCAATAAAAACTTTCCGTTTGTTAAAGTTCGAGTGGTATATAATTAGAAATCATTGAAACTAGGCCAGCGGACAAATCGCAAATTCGTCATACTGCATGTTTAATGTCTTTATATTATATGTTCGGTCTTTGTTGTTAACAAATAATTTGTGCTCAGCTTAAATTTATAATGCCTAAAAATATTCTGAAAGTAAAAAGTAATTGTTTTGTTCGATAATTGAAGGGAAGGACGTATGAAAATGTCACAATTTTAAATTGAAAATCTTCAGAATTGTACTGTTTAAAATTGGAGTTTTCAAAAGTCAAAACTGAAGAATTAAAATTTTAAAGCTTCAAAAGAAAAAATTTAAAAAGAATTATATGTATTTCAATTTGTGACAATTTCGAAATTGAAACGTTAAAAATTGAATAATTTCATTCATGTTTAATATTCATATTTAAAATGCCATAAAAAATGTTTAACATGAAAATATTTAAAAGTGAACCATTTAAAACTGGGGACGTTTAAAATTCTACCATTAAAAAATATAATTATTTAAAATGGAAAAATTGTAATTGAAAGCATTACGAACTGCTGACTTTAAAAATGAAAATTGAAAAATTTAAATGATTGTTTAGTCAATTAATAATGAACAATAATGAACATCTGTATCTAATAGTAATTACATATTACTAATTTCAATTGAGTGATATTCGATATCACGAAAAAATTCTTATTTTAGAATTGAAAAGTTAAAAAAATAACAATATAAAAAATGCAATGATCTTAACTCTGAGGCATTAAAAATGGTGCTTTTTGAAATAGAATTGATCGAAATTCAATAAACGGAAATTTTAACTAAAATTGTCAAAAATTGTTTAAATTCCATTAAAGAGTCTTTATCTTTCATAGTTAAATAATTTGAACTTGAAGACGAGACCAATTTAATAATTTCAGTGATGCTTTATAAATTGGATGATTTGAAATTGGTTGAAAAACTTGACTAAAAACGTTTGAAAATTTGTAATTTTGACATTAATTCTTTAAAATTATTCAGTTTTATTTTAAATTGAAAACAAAATCATTTTGAATAGAAAGCTCTCTAATTTAAAACGTTCAAAATTGTGCAATTATAAAATTAAAGTCTTTTTTATACTCACATAATTACAAATTTATAAGCTAAGGACATTGAAAATCAAAGATTGAAATTTCGCAAATCTAAAGCGCTTTAAATTTTGCAATTTTTATAATATTTAAAGAATCAAGAAATTGAAAACTCCAATGTTTAAGTAATGAAATTGAAAACTTTCAAAATTGATATCGCTGTTTTTGTAAAATCTAAGATTTATAAGTATTTCATGTTTCAATAGCTCAATCTTGTACAATAATTTCGAATTATAGTTTCAGTGCTTTTTTTTTAATCTGCCGAATAATAATTGAATATTAATAGAAGCGATGAAATTCAATAAACGGACATTTTAACCACTAGGAATTAAACGATATTTAATATTAATTCAATGTGGACGTTTGAAATTGAAAAGTTCAAAACACAACAATTTCAAGTAGTCTTATGAGTTTGAACGCTTTAAGTTATGCATCCCTTTTCTATAATTATCTTTAATATTTAAATAGTATACTATTTAATTATTATATTATTTAAATATTTATCCAATCATATGCAATTATTTATCTTACAGGGATGGTTTAGCTATGTCTAGTCAAGTTACAACAAGAAATTTAAGCATGGCTGTGGCTGAATGTTTCTGGAAAATGGTTCGTGAGACTGTGGAACAACAGGCAGATGCCTTTAAAGCTACGAGGTTTAATCTCGAGACTGAGTGGAAAAACAATTTCCCACGGTAATTAAAAAAATATATGTTTATAAATTTAGATAGTCTGGAATTATTCTAAAATATCATTTGCGAATCGTAGGTTGAGGGAACTTGATAGGGACGAGTTGTTCGAAAAAGCACGAGGGGAGATTCTCGATGAAATTGTTAACTTATCACAAGTTTCACCAAGGCACTGGGAAGAAGTTTTGATGTCGAGACTTTGGGAGAAAGTTAGCATGCACGTTTTCGAAAATATTTATTTACCTGCTGCTCAGAGTGGCAATCCCAGTAAGTCGTGATTAACTTTCTACATAATAAATGATTAATATTCTCAATAATAATGTTCTCGCGAAATAATACTCTTCATAAATTTGTTCAGGTACATTCAATACAACCGTGGATATAAAATTAAAGCACTGGGCAGAACAGCAGTTGCCAGCTCGAAGTGTAGAAAGTGGATGGGAATGTTTGAAACAAGAATTCCAGAAGTTCATGTCCCAGGCGAAATTAAATCCCGATCATGATAATATTTTTGACAATTTGAAAAACGAAGTTGTGAATGAAGCGATGAATAGGCACACGTGGGAAGATAAGGTAATTTATTAACTATTTAATAATTATCTAAATATTTCGTTCTTTCCGGTGCAAAATTACCTAAAGTTTGTTACCTTTACCATCAGGCTTCCGACATGCTACGAGTAATTCAACTAAATACTCTCGACGATCGAAATGTGAATGATAAGAGGGATTGGGATCAAGCAGTTCGATTTTTAGAGAACTCAGTCAAAGAAAAACTACACAGTACGGAGCAAATACTTCGCGAAATGTTGGGCCCAAGTCGCAAAGATCGCTGGCTTTACTGGCAGTATCAAAACGAAGAGCAGCAAAAACGAACAGCAGTAAAGAATGAGCTTGATAAAATTATTTACGCGGACAAGGTAAAAGTAAGACCCCGCCCAAAAGAAGTTAAACCTCAACTTTTATTTCGAGGGGTTGATCACTTTCTAAATTTGGTGTACAACCTTTCGTGAAAATTTTGGAAACCTTCGTGAAATCAAGCCCTCGTTTCCTTTCTTATCACTTAGTTACAGGCTTCGGACTCACCACACTATTTACACTATTTGACATTTTTTATAATGAGGACAATATTTGTCTACTACATATTTCGAAAAAAAAACGACACTGAAGACACTATTTTCTAACAAATTCGTATAATGCCACTATTTCTTTACTTTCCTTGATTTTTTTTTAACTTTTTCGCTAATTGGCTAAAATAATATGTCCGAATTTTTGAATCACGTATCCCCCTTTGCTAGGGTCCATAAGTTTAGCCCCCCCCCCCCGGTTCTCTTACGGGATTTTTGCCGACTAAATTTTTCATCGTGAATTTATTCAGGAGTCACCCAAAAATAACATTAGACGATGAGGGGGGGGGGAAGCTGGTAAAAAACTTACTGTTTCTTATGGATTAACAAATTAGTTCAATTTTCAACCAAGTAGTTGAATTTTCAACGATAAAAGATGAATTCTCAATAGAAAAATCTAATAATCGATATTTTAGCCAAGAAAAGATTTTTATTTTAACTCAAAAACTTTTGAATTGAACCAAAAAGTACGAATTTCCAACAAAATAGTTGAATCCTCAACCAAAACAGATTAATTTTCAACCAAACCGTTGTATTTTTACCCAAAAAGGCAAGCTTTCTACAAAAAAGTTGAGCTCCCAACCAAATAGTTACATTTTCAACCAAAAAGGTGAATTTGTGACTAAGAAGATTCATTTTATACCAGAAAAGATGAATTTTCTGCAAAATATATACATTTTTAACCAAATAGTTGAATTTTTAACCAAGAAGATTAATTTTTTACCAAAAGAGATGGTTTTTCAAGAAATTACATAAATTTTCAATTAATTAGTTCGAACAGCAGATGTGATGTTATTCCAAATTTTATTTGATTAATTTTTATTTATCTTTTTTTCTGATGTTTTTAAACTAAATAGTTGGATTTTTAAACTAAAAAAGACCAATATGTAACCAAAAATGTAGTAGTTAACTTTTGATGTAAGAGAATTAAGTTTCAATAAAAAAAAGACGAATTTTCTACAGAACAGTCGAATTTTTCACTAATCAGTTGAATTTTCAACAAAGTAGTCAAATTTTCAACAAAATAATTAAATTTTCAGTTAAAAAAATAATTTTTAACTGAAATTATAAATCTTCAATCAAAGATTTGAATTTTTAACCAAAAAGATGAATATTCAACTCTGCAGATTAATTTTCTACCAGAAAAGACGACTTTTCAACAAAATGCATACATTTTTAACCAAATAGTTGAATTTTCAACCAAGAAGATTAATTTTTTACCAAAAAACATGAATTTCCAAGAAATTAGATACATTTTTAACTAAATAGTTTGAACAGTGGATGTGATGTTATTCCAAATTTTATTTGATTATTTTTAATTTTTTCGTTGTTAATTTTTTTTTAAACTAAATAGTTGAATTTTTTAAATAAAAAAGACCAATATGTAATCAAAAATGTAGTAGTTAACTTTTGATGTAAGAGAATTAAGTTTCAATAAAAAGACGAATTTTCTACAGAACAGTCGAATTTTTTACTAATCAGTTGAATTTTCAATAAGATAGTCAAATTTTCAACAAAATAATTAAATTTTCAACAAAATAGTTCTATTTTCTGTTAACAAAATTTAATGTTGAATTTTCTACAAAACAGTAGAATTTTTCACTAATTAGTTGAATTTTCAACAAAATAGTTAAATTTTTAGTTAAAAAATTAATTTTTAACAAAAAAAAAACAACTAATTTTTAACTAAAATTATGAATTTTCAACTAAAAAAAGAACTTTGAATAAAATATTTCAATTTTCAATCAAAGAGTTGAATTTCCAACCTAAAAAGATGAATTTTCAACTAAAAATGTAATAGAGAATATATTAATTTTCTACCAAAAAAGACGAACCTTCAAGAACATTCATAAATTTTCAACCAAACAGCATTTTTAACCATAAAAGATGAAATTTCTACAGAAAGAGATGAATCTTCAAACGAAAGAGTTGACTTTCACAAAATATTTAACTTAAAAAAAAAAAAAAATGTTAGTCAAGAAAGAAAAAAATGTCAATCAAATTGTTGAATTTTCACGCCGGAAAGACGAATTTTCAACAAAACAGTTGAATTTTCAACTAAGAGGTATATCTTTTTAACAAACTGTATGGACTTTTAACAAAATAATTGAATTTTGAAACAAATAACAACATTTCTAACCAAAAAAGATTAATTCTTAACCAAAAATTTAATAGTAGACTGTTCAATTTCAACCGAGAAGAATGAACTTTCAACAAAAACTAGTCAGATTTTCTTATTGTGTTCTATTAATTCAGTTTGCATATAAGTGGAAAAACGAGAAAAAGAGGGGAATGAATTAAAGACTGTCAAGCCTGCGATAAATGAAGTCGGAAACCACTTTTGGCTGGCCATAAATAAAAAAGTATTATATTATGCAAATTGTTAAAAATATGTTAGAAAATAAATATCAATCTCTTTCACATCACTGAACTTTTATAACAGTATAACAATTTGTTCAAGAGAAAATAAATATTCATCTTACTGCATATAATTTGAACACTTGACAAATTTTATGACACTATTTTGACTCTATTTTTTCAAATTTGTGACACTATTTATACTATTTTTGATCCCTGAAGTGAGTCTAAGGCCTGCAGTTCTTTCAAAGGTTTTTGAAAATTTATTTATTTTTTCAGAAACACGCACCTACGTTGACACAAGACGAGTTGACTGCAGTGAGAAAAAACTTGCAGCGGAATGGATTGGATGTGGATAATGAATTTATTCGAGAAACTTGGCATCCGGTTTATAGGAGATTCTTTCTGCAACAAAGCTTGTCGAGAGCTTATGATTGCAGGAAAGGATATTATCTCTATCACACGGGTCATGATCAAGAGGTAGGCTTTTATGCTGTATTATAATTTACATTTTTAATTGTGAATCACGTTTTATACATATATGTATATATTTTTTTCAATATGTGATTTCAGATGGAGTGCAATGACGTGGTGCTTTTCTGGCGAATACAACAGGTCCTCAAAGTAACATCGAATGCTTTGAGACAGCAGATCATGAATCGAGAAGCTCGAAGGCTAGATAAAGAGATTAAGGAAGTATTAGAAGATTATAGCCAGGATAATGAAATTAAGCAGAAACTCTTAACGGGAAGAAGAGTTACGCTTGCTGAGGAACTGAGTAAGATATTTTTTTTTATCTCACAAGCCGAACACTGGACCGGGAAGTCGGGGAATAATGAAAAATTTTGTTCGACAGTGACATTTTTATTTCCTTAATCTCAGTTTTAAGCACTCATTATCAATTTTATGGACTTTTCGAAAAAAATGGTTCATATTGAAAGCCTTTTAAATTGAATACTTCTTGACGAAACGAATGAATTTCTCATTCATAATGTTCAATATTGAATCATTTTATTTCGAAAAATGATAGATTAGATAGTTTCAAATCTGTAGCGTTTGAAATTCAACAACTGATTAGTATAGTTTATTTGTGGTATACACGTTGATGTCTTGAGCTGACATATGGCAATTGTGAATTGAACCCTTCTTGATTTTCTTGGCAAATTCAATTATTTGAAATAATTGAATTAATAGTAATAAATCGATAATAATCGAATTAATAATTGAGCAGTTTTAATTTAAAAATTAAAAAGTGTTGTACTTTCAGATTGAAACAGTCAAAATTGATTAAAAATTTAGATCGTTACAAGTTAAGTGTTCGAAATAAAAGCCTCTTAATACTTTAATTATTATTATTTTAGATTAAAAGCGCTTCAAATTGTACAATTTTTATTTGAAGCATTAAAAAGTATCCGGTTTAACATTTAAATTGTTCAAGTTGTACAATTTCATATTGAAATCTTTCATCCTTCGTAGGCAAAAATAATTTGGAATCGAATAGATTAGGATTTAAAATTCCACAATTAGACAATTTCAAATAAAAAGCGCTTTAAGTTGTATAATTTTTATTTGAAGCAAAGAAAATTTAGAAACTTTTTGGTTGAAAATTTAAATATTGAATACGGGACAAATGTAATAATTTCAATTTGATTAGTTATAAATACGATGATTAAAAAATTGATCAGAAACGTTTGAAAATTACTAATTTTTAAATTAATCCTTTAAAATTATATAATTTAAATTTAAATTGGAAAAATGATTTTGAATATAATACATTCGAATTTAAATCGTTGAAAATTGTGGAATTATAAAATTAAAGCATTTGAATAATTAAATACTTACAAAGTTATAAAAATCAAAGACTGAAATTTTGCAAATTAAAAGCGCTTCAAGTTTTGCATATTTTATATTAATTACGGAAATACGATTTCTAATTGAAAGACTTAATCGTTAAGTAATTAAATAGACCATTTTCAAAGTCGATATTACAAATTGAAACGTTCAAAATCAAAAATTTATAAATATTTCACGTTTCAATAGCTCAATATTAATTGAATATTAATATTATTGTAATATAATATAAACTCGGTTCGGAAATTTTGAATTTGTCTATTTGAAGGCCTCGAAGAAAAATTGATCAATTTACAATTTTAAATATTTTCTAATTGGAGATTGTTTAATTTGGTAAGTTTCGAATTTGAAATGATCCAGTTTATCAATATGAAATTTGCAATATTGAACGTTTGAATTTTTGTGTTGATTTATGAACGGAGTTTACAAGTTTTCAGTCTTGCATTTAGAATTTAAAATTCTTCAAGTTTGTAATCGTCCCGCTTGAGTATCGTCAATGTAGAAATTCTTTGTTGATTAATTCAAATAATAAATTATTCATTTTTGAAGGCTTGCATTTGAAGATATAAATAAGCGGGAAAAATGGGTGTAAACTGAGAAGTGACAAGGAATTTTGTTTTGAGTCTTAAGTAGCAACCTTAAAATTTCACTAAAAAGGTATCAAAAAGCAACAATATGAAATACCAATGTTTTCTCATAATTTCAGAACGCGTGAGGCAGATTCAGGAAAAACTGGAGGAATTCATCCAAGCGCTAAACAAGGAAAAGTGATGAAAAATGAACAATGAAACTCGATCAGGCCAAAGTCGTATGTGAAAATGAATGCGCGGTTGACCCAGGAGGTGAACCTCAAATTCCATGTGTGTGTGTTAGGAATAAATTAATCGCATTAATCACGGTGTGCGGTACACTCCAGAACGTTTCTCTACTGAAGTCGACGCTCTTTTATTCTCGAACGAGTCGATGTTTTAAACGTGGGAATACGATGATCAATTTATTTATACAGGTATCCGCACATCATTCTAGTAATTTATTCCGAGTGGATGATTTCACTCAGCAACTTCACAAAAATCTACGCATGTGATTTAGGTAGCTAGTGGAAAAAAATTCGATCATTTATCTGATATTATCTGATCATATGAGTAGATTTAAGGCAAGGGACACTCGTTTGCTGGCATGAGAGCCTCATTTCGTGATTGTAGCCTAAAGAGAAATGCTGTAACGCCCATCAAACGCGCGATGTATATACACTGTTATGAGCTCTGTACGAATAAAATCATTTTCTTTAAATATTGTTTTTCCTAAGGCACGATAATAGGCCGGTAATTTTGTTTACCTGAGAAAACCAGGATTTTGCATTCGATTGTACTAAACGAATACTAAAGTTTGTTATATTTTGAAATCTTTAAAGTCTATACAATTCTGAAATCTGGTGTACACGCAAACGCGTAAATTAGCATTTATCTGAAATTGAACATTTAAAGCTTTTGAATCAATGAGAGAAATATTTAAGTTTCAAAAAAGATATGTAATATAAAAACTTTAATTATAATTTGAAACAGGGGAATTTCGGAATATATACATGCGATTCTGAATTTGAAAAGAGCATTTTCTAAAAGAATTATTACAATTCTGACGGAGTAGGAAATTTTGGAAAATAATGATCAATTGGGGTTGGTGCAGGGAATTTTTCAAATAAATTCAAATTCTGAGTTATATCGGAGACATATTTTTATGATCTAGTATCACTTTGTAGATAAAAATAAATAATTTTAATGCCGAAATATCCTTTACAAATGAGCAATGTATAATCTTCATTTCACGCATCCCTAAGTATTAAGCCACGCTGTGCATGGAAAAAAATTGTCCAAGAATATAAAATCTTTATTTTCCAATTTAACAAAAACTTAAAAAAAAAAATTAAAACGAAAAATTCAGTCAAAAATTTGTTTGGACTCTTCTTCGCGCAAATTTTCGAAATTTTGTATTTAAATTTCTATAGTTCAAGAATGTATATGGCGTAACGCCGAAAATTTTAAACATTTTTTAAAATTCTTTGGGCCTAAAATGTCTCTTATATACGTAGCACTATGATTTTACCAAGTTTCATTAAAATTGAACGACTACTTACAGATTCTGAAATTCATGACGTGCAATTACCCAATTACCAATTTTCATTTGGAACAGGTAATTTTTAACAAGAATTATGGTTCTTATTCGAAATAGTGAATTTTCAAAAAGAACTATAATTCTGACGTGGGAAAGGAATTTTTCCAACAGAATTAAAATTCCGAGTTAGAACATGGAAATTTAAGAAAGAAGTATAATTCCCAGACCGGAAAAATGAAAAATAGACCGAAAGAATACCGAGAATTTAAAATCATCCGTCGGGTAGATACTCTGATAAATAATATAGTTCTTTCCAAATTACCGTTACAGAAATGACTTGAAGCTTTAATTTAAAATTATTGATTTACGACGCTTTGGTCTGAATCGAAAAGTACCATGATAATTTACCGACTGTAGGCATCTTTTAAAACTATCAACTGAATATAATGTTTTCGATAAAAGCTTTCATTTTGATACCTATTTTGCCGTTTGTTGAAACATTTCTTAATGACCAATTATGTTTTCGATTTCCACCGAAAGTCTAAGTTTAAAAATTCAAAAAGAATAAAATTTTGTAAAAGAAATTCTACAGGGGATGTTTATATATTTAAAACCTGATAAAAAAATATTTTTTAATTCAAGTTCCTAATTTTGCTGTTAAGTTTCTAGGATATAATGAGAATGAGTCACATTGAGCGAGTTAGATTCAGTGTCACGTCTTCGTTTAATAAAACCGGTACCAGCCCGTTCTTAATGTTTATCTCTGTACCTCTTATAATGAAAATAGCGCTTTAAATCAGGGAAATGAGGTAGTGGTAGTTGGGTTTAATCTGGAGTTAAGTCTTAATGACTAGCGACTCCCTGGGGACATGGACGTCCGTAACGGAGGCGAGAGGTTCGGATAAGGTCACGAACGTCAGTAACAGACGAATCGTGCCGGAAGTTTCGGAGGAATTCACGAGTTTACTCGATAAGGCAGTAAGAGTTTACTGGATAAGGAAATGTTTCACTCAAGTCTGGACGAACTTCGACGTATCAGAACTTCAATGGAGCCTCATCGTCTGCCTCGAAACGTATTAGAATCGAAACACTCTTTACTCTTAGGTATAAGCTGACATTTTTTATTAATTCAATATCATTTTTATTTGAAAGATTTTGAATTTGCAGATGTCACAAATAAACAATATCAACAGTTCAAGGGACCTAAATTCTATAATTTTAAAGGGAGCAGCATTTTAGAGCATTTAAAGTTTGAAAGCAATTGACATCCCTACACATTTTTAAATTGTCTAAAGTTTTCAAGTTTCCTAACT
The DNA here is from genome assembly GCA_011634705.1 of Andricus grossulariae. NCBI lineage: Eukaryota > Metazoa > Arthropoda > Insecta > Hymenoptera > Cynipidae > Andricus > Andricus grossulariae. The sequence continues at coordinate 28,342 of JAABKJ010000786.1, forward strand.
TCAAAATGTCTTAACATTCTAAGGATACAAATTTATAATAATTGACGTTTGCAATGATTGAATTAATATAAATGCATCTAATTTTGAAAAGTCATATCCGAAAGTTTTAAATTTCCATGAAAACAACAAACATTTTATAGTTTTTGTTACAAATTAAAATAAATGATTTACAATTTACATATAATAAGTAAATATTTTAATAGAAATCGGGTAAAACTCTTGATATAATATATTGTAAGTTCCCTGAAAAATTATCCGGATTCAGGAATGTGATAGAATAAGGGGTCATTTTTACCATACTGAGAGATCAAATTTGCAGTGGTTTTTTTATTTTCCATTCTAATCTTTATTTAATTTAATTCTGAAGTCAATCATTATTCACGTTTAGTAATGAAAATGTAATCCCTCTAGGGTTCCTTTAGGGTTGCTGCTGATCCCGAAAACCCTAAAAAAGTCATCGACTTTTCCAGCGAAGAAACAGTTTTACCATTACATCGGTTTGGGTCTGACAACGGCAATTACACTAAAAATTTAAAAAAAAATTCCAGAAATTAAAAAGAAAAGTTCTGAAGAAAACAGAGGAAAAAAATAATTGAAGAGAAGCTAAAATTAACATTTAAAGAGCAATCGAAAAAAATATAAAGTACTCTAATCTTAGAAACTCCAAACTGGAAAACACTAAGATAAATAAAATATCGTTATTTATTTGAATGAAGAAGCCCGAATAACTTATTTACGTAATCAAATTAAGAAGACGATCCAAGAAAGAAATGCAATTGCAGAGAGCAATTAAGCGAGGAAGGAGTAAAATGAACTATTAAAAAGTGATCGGTTACAGGAGAGAGAAGGTGTCAGGATGAAAAATGAGAGGAAAGAGCAGACGAATAAAATTGATCGAACAAAATGGTAAAACATCCAAAAGAGTGTAAAAAAAGTTTAGCCGCTGGACTGGAAAACTCAGGGGATTATTGAAAATGTTTTAAATTAAGGTAGAGACACCTATCTATAGTCACTCGAAATGTAATTTCCAATTAAAAATTTAAAATCACACAATTTGGAACATTTTCAAATTTTAAATCTTAGTTTTGAAATCGAATTTGAATAATTTAATTTATAAATCTCTAGTTTTTAATTTTTGAAATTAGAGACCGTAAGAAAATAGTTTAAAACTTAATCCTGACAATGTTTAATTTTGTATGCTGTAGTTTGTTGGCCTCAAGTTGAAAATAGTTAAATTTTAAATGACCAGGTATTATAACTGAGACCTGAATGACCAGTAGGGTGGTCCAAAAAATAAATGCGGTTTTTTAGAAAAAAATTATATTCATTTGCCATAAGAAAAGAAGGACGTTTTTGTACATTTTACTCAGAATCATCAATATTAGATGTGTTCAGTTGACCTTTCACATTTCTCTTTACAATTAACCATAGAATACGAATCAGAAATTATTGTTTGAATTACACCCCCATAAGTCTGTTTTATAAGGTCACACAAAAACCCCATAAATGAAAAATTGAGTTTTGCGAGTTTATGGCGCTAACTAGGAATAAAGGTAGAAAGTCGCGGTTGTTTCTGAATATTTCAACATGCTTTTAACTTTTTACCTAGAGCGAGGCATTAATCAATTAAAGTTACCGAAAATAATTGTTACAATATTATATTATTGTTTATAATTATTTTCTCTTGGAGCAATGCTAGAAAGTTGTGGTGCTTTCTTAAATTTGCAGCTTTTCTATGACTTTTTAGTTATAAACAAATAATAAATTAACATCAACCAGAATCATTTTTAAATAGTATTCCCGTTTTTTTTTGAGAAATGAAGTCATTTTCGCCAATGCTTTAAAAATATTAATTTAAACAAAAAGACTTGCAGTAACTACTTCAAGGGAAAGTTATATTCAATATGATCGATATAGAAAATTTTAAGAATATTTTAAATATCAGGTTCTATTTCTGAAAAATATATCCATAAAAAAGAAAAAGATTATTCAAAAAATGAAGCCTTGATGTTTATTTATTATCTGCTCATAACTTGCCAGTTTCTAGCATTAGTATAAAAGAAGATAGTCATAAACAATAATAAAATGTTTGAACAGTTATGTTTGTTAAATTGCTTTCATTATTACATCAATTGTAGTAAAAAGTGGACAACAAGTTGAAAATTTCAGAAAAAACTACAACTTTCTAGCATTATTCAAAGAGAATTTGATTAAAATGAATAATAAATAATTTAAAAGTTATTTTTTAAAATTTTAATTAATTATTACCTCACTCAAATTGAAAAGTGGACATTTTCAGAAAAAAACGCAGTTTTCTAGCATTATTTTAAAAGAATTTTGTTATAAATAATACATTGTTTTTGCATGAAAATTGAAAGAAAAAAATGTGGACCACCCTAGTGACCACTCTGTTAAATGGAGAAGGAAGAATGACTTCTTCATTCAAATTAGGAAGAGGATCTAAGAAATGAAAGTCCAACTGACAGTAAAATAAACTATTAAAAAGCGATCGGTTACGGGGGGTGGGAAGAGGTGGAAGAATGAAAAGTGGAGAGGAAAGAGCTGTGGAATAAAAAATAGGAGAATCAGGCACGTGAGGAAAGGGAGAACGTAAAACTGTGAAGGAGTGAAGCAAACGACATGAGACGAAGAGAGAAATGGGAAACATGCCAGAGAGAAGAGGAGAGACTAGGAGTAAGTCAATGAAGATGGGAGAAAGAGATAAAATGGGAGAAAACATAAAAAACGGAAAGGAAAGAGCATGAGAAACTAGGAGTACGAGTACATTAATTCCCTGGGGGCTGGAGAGTGGCGCCTGCAGCCACACGAGACGGGATGGGAGTTGGTGGTTGGGTGGAACCAGGAACGTTAAGAGGGTGGGTTGAGGGTGTGCGACGAGGGGGTTGAATTGGGGTTGAAGTACCACGGGAGAGCGAACCTTCCAGCAGAAAATAAACCAGGCGAAGCGTGGTACACATAGTAATTGCCGAAGCCCTGTCCGGTGGTCCGCGAACCGGGGAACGCACTTAGAATGCAAATTGAATTTCGAAGCGCTCTTTCTAATTTTACGTTCCTACATGCATTTTGTTCTACGCATCGATATCGATGTCCATGGAAAGAATCTTCAAAGGGAGCGCCGTTTTGCACGGGTTATTATATTGCTCCCTGAAAGCAATCTAGTTAGTACTGTAGGTCGACAGCAGTTAGACTTTCAAAGTTTATGACTTATTTCATCAAGTTTGTAGTTATTTTTTTAAATTAAGTTATGACTGAATCAAGTTCAACATATTTAAATATGTCGTATTCTGTTGTATGTTTTTCAAACGAAGGGGGAAAGTTTTCAAGTTTGAATTTCGCGCCATAATACTGCGTGAAGATTATGACGTCATTATGTAGGTAGTAATATATATGTTACAGGCAAAGTATATAATCCCTAGGCATTATACATAATTTGTGGATATTTCAGGCAAAGTATGTAATCGAATGCATATTATATACATTGCCTAGGCATTCTATATAATATCTCGGCATTATATATAATGCCTGGATATTTCAGGCAAAGTATGTAATCGAATGCATATTATATACATTGCCTAGGTATTCTATATAATCCCTAGACATTCTATATAATCCCTGGATATTTCAGGCAAAGTATGTAATCGAATGCATATTATATACATAGCCTAGACATCCTATATAATCCCTAGGCAGTATATATAATGCCTGGATATTTCAGACAAAGTATGTAATCGAATGCATATTATATACATTGCCTAGGCATTCTATATAATCCCTAGGCATGATATATAATGCCCGGCACGAGATAGGTAAAGTATATAATCTTGATTTTGAATATAATGATACAGTTGAAGAAAAGCATGATAAATTTTACGAAAACTGTTAGAAGTAAGTTCATTAAATTTCATAAAAATGTTAGTGAAGCTTTTTACACTACGGTTAGTGAAAAACTCATTGAAATTTCATGCAACACTGAAATTTACATAGCCTTTTTGAAATTTCAATGTAAGTTTTGAAACTATTTTAAGAGATAGTGCATTGAATTTTTTGTAAATGTCCACGAATATTCTATGGATATTCAATGTAAATAGTGAAACTTTTTTAAGAATAGTTATCTGAAATTACCTCTTTCGAAATGACAAAGTAAAACCAATTTTGTACATGTAATTGTAAAAAGTATATTAATCGATGGAAAAATATATCACATACAAAGCTTATAAATTTAATTTCATGAATTATTTTTAAATTTTGTTCATATTTTCATTTAGATTTATTAAATTTATTAACAAATGTTACTTCATCTTCAATGCATGTTTATAAAATTTACGTAAACCACAGTGAAATTTATTCAGCCACCAATAATATTTTATGTACAAGCA
>JAABKJ010000787.1:0-30718 GCA_011634705.1 Andricus grossulariae
CCTTCCTTTTATTCCTTTGAAGATCCAACTCACCATCGAGAGAGCCAAGCAACTAGCGAACCCTCACGGATTAGTTCCTACGCAGGTTAATGTATAGGATCCTGAACATGTTCCTGTACATGAATCCACACCTCAATTGACTCTGTGAAGGAGCCTGTACAGGATCATTCAAAGGTTACCTTGTATACAGGTTCCTTTGCAGGATCATGTACAGTTTGCTTCGCCAAGTTCCTGCACAGGAACCTTCAAGATTACCTGTACAGGTTCGTGTGCAGTTTCCTGTACAGGAACATGTGCAGGATCCTCCGAAGTTCCTGCACAGGAATTTTAAGCTGGGTTCTTAATTGGATCATCCATGAAGTCCAAGAATTTTTCCATTATGACTAAGGGACCAGTGTATAGCCCTGCAGAAGTCCTTTCACTGTATGTGAGTTCCAAGTGATTACAACCGATTCATCAACAGATTCCTGCTCAACACTGATTTGTCGATAAACGAAACCGTGACGTTTGCGAAAGCGATTATGCGGTAAAATCTCCTAATTTCACCAGCTATTTCTAAAGCCTTCTCCTGTAGTAATTAGTATATTCAAAGGAATTTTAACTGCGCGAGCTTGATGAAACCATTCGAGCAAAATGAACTCCAAATTGTTATATTTCCCTGCCTTAACTTTATTTTTTAACCGGAACCCAAAACCGCTTTCTCTTCGACGTCTTTACGATCACTCACGATTGTTCTTAATGTAGACGCAGGAATTCTCAATGATACCGCGAACTCTTTTTGATTTTAACTGGTATTCTGGTCGTATTTTCTTAAATTTTCGAACTTCCCTGACACTGAAAACGCTTTTCTTTTTTTTTTGAGACTGACATTTTTGTTATTTTCAGAACAATACTACAAAATATATCACAATACACTGGAGTTATCCGAATAAAGTAGAGAAGAACCGAAAATGTATTATGAGGTTTGAGCAGGGCTGTAGGTAAACGTATACTGAACGTTTGACCGTTTAAACGAAAGTTTAACACGATTGGAGCTTCTTCACCCCCGCTTTTGTCCTGTCCAATAAGAAATCGTTATAATTGGGAGAAATTTTACCTTGAGACCACAACATTATAGCGTTAAAAGCGGGAAAGCGCTATAAGCGGAAAGCGTTATATGCGTTTCAATTTATATACGTATTTCAAAAAATGACGTAAAAATACTACTTTATTAATTTGTACATAAAGTTGCAAAAAAAATGTTTTTATTTTTTTATATATTTTTATGCTCTTTTTAATAAACTAAAGAAACACATACATATATTCAGATTTCAGAAAACATTAAAAAAAATTTTTTTTACGGATCCTGTGTTTATTAAAAAGGGCATCAAAAAATATTTAACAAAAGAAAAAATAAATTTTGGCAACTTTAGCTACTAAATAACAAAATTACATATTCCGTCATTATTTTAAATATTATATTTCGACTAAAAAACTTTTTCTTACTTTTTTTCTATCTAGGGTTATTTACTCTCCTAAGCTTTACCCAACAAAATTGAAAATAACATTTTTTTCCATACACAAAAAATTTAAAAATTTGAAATTTTTCAATCAATGCTGAGAATTTTTTTTTTTTCTTCAATTTGTTCGTAATGCCACAAAGAAACTTTTCAGTGCTATTAACAATTAATGTAATTATGTTGGAGTCAAAAAACTTATTCTTTTCCGAGATATCTGAAATTATTATTTTTCTTGACCAAATGAAGAGCTATTTTCCTTCTTAATTTTTTACTTTGAAACATAATTTTTACTGTTTTTTTTTCATTCTAAAAATCACAATAAATAAATTTTATTGTTAAAACGTATTGTGTATAATAATAATTTCAACAGCTATCAATGCTGAAAGGTTGAAAAAAAACTATTATTGCCTAAACATTTTTAATCAATTGTAACTAAAATTTTCAATGAATTTTGTTTGTTTCAATTATTGATACTTAGATATATCTCTGGAGGTAAGCAGATGCTAATAATAATTATTTAATTTTTAGCATACCACAAAAATAATTTTTATAATACTTTTTAAATTTCAAAAAATAATTATTTAAAAATCTCCTTTTTATTTCTTTACGGACAAAATAAGTACTTAAGCTTACAGTTATTTGTTCAGTATTAATCAAATGAATAAAAAAGCGTCGTTTTCAAATAACAATGAGGAATCGTGAACTACCAAGGAAAATAAGCTCATTAAAAATTGCTAGACATTTTTTATTAATTTTAAACAAGAAAGTATTTAAAAATGAAAAATTAAGAAATTTGGTAATAATAATATTTGGTTAATTTTAGTCGAATTTCAACAATTGGTAGGTATTTAAAAACATCAAAGTCTGAAAATGCCTGTTCTCAAATTATATACAAATATTGTAATTAACTCTTTGGAAATTGAAAAATATAAATTATTAAACTTTTTAGTAAGATTTAAAAATATATATGTAGATTTCTTGGACTACGTCTTTGATAATAGTTATTTTCAATCAATTTAAATTTCATTTTTTTGGCCCAAAATTTTAAATCACCATATTTTATATCTAAAATTATCAAATATTGATAAGGTTTATAATATGGTTGTTATTTTCTCTTCCTATGATAAATTTCAAGTAATTTAAACTTCAGAAATTTAAAAACAAATTAGTTTAAAAATTTAGTAATCGGAAATTGGTGCAGCTTTTTAATTGTTGTGAAATTAAAGTTTTCATATTTAAAATAAAAAATAACATAAAGTAAAAGAAAAATCAAATTTCAAAAATTTCTTTCTTCATAATTATTTATTTTTAAAATCTAATGCTTTATTTTGTTATTATTTTTTTTTTAATATAAAAACGGAGTAGAATGCAAATAAAATTATTGGTCATAGAATCAGATGAATATTTCATTTTAAGTGAACCTGTTGTATTCTGATAACGATGTTGTTGATTAGTGCAAAATGAAAGAGAAATCTGGTTTTAAGCAGATTGTAACTAATCTCATGTTTAGAGTTCAACTGATGCTTCTCATTGATAACACTTCGCGGGGGATATTAAATGATTCATAACATCTCAGTAAAGTAATTTTAATTAATATTTTCTTAACTCCTTATACAAAGCTAATTCATGTTTGCACAATTTATAACATCATATATAAAAAATAATAAGAAAACCATTTCATAATTACATATTTCTATATATTCACTCATAAAAAATTTGATATAAAATAGGACAATTTTGGCATTTTCATTAAAAAGAAATTAATTTAAAGTAGAAAAGAAAAAAATTAGGAGAAAAAATACAAAAAAGTTAATTAATATTCTATTCGAAAATACAACAATTTTAATTTTGTTTATCAAATTTCTTCTATTTCATCAATTTATTGAATGTTTTTCATTCTCCGAATTCCCTCAATTCCTGGAACATTCTCAATTCCTTGAATTCTCTAATTTCCTTAAATTCCCTAAATATTCTCAAATGCCTAAAATTTTCGGAGTTTTCTAAAATCATTGAATTTCTTGAATATTCTGGATTCCCTGAATTCCTGGAATTCTCAAAATTCCTTAAATTCCGTAAATGATGTGAAAACTCTGAAATTCTCTAATTCCCTGAAATTCCTTAAAAAATTCGAATATTCTCTCAAGTCCTTCAATCCCTTCACTTTCAAAAAGTAATTAAATTTCTTTAAAGCTCTGGAATATATTATTATTAATATTCCGAATTCATTAAAAATCTCTGAATTCCTCGAATATTCGGAATTATCTGAATTCCTTGACTTCTCGGAATTCTTTCAATTCCTTCAATATCATACATTTATTGAATTCCTTTAATCCTCTGAAATCCTTGACATTATCTCAATTCCCTGATATCCTCGAATTCTTTGAATATTCAGAATTCATGAAACATCTCTGAATTCCTTGAATATTCGGAATTCTCTGAATTTCTTGACTACTCGGAACTCTTTCAATTCCTTGAATTTCATAAATTTATTGAATTCCTTTAATCGTCTGAAATCCCTGAAATTATCTGAATTCCCTAAAATCCGTGAATATCTTGTATATTCTGAATTCCTTGAATTCGCTGAATATGGTGATTTTCCTGAAATTCCTTTAATATTGGAATTCCCTGGATTTCTTGAATATACTGAATTTCCTGAATACTTTAAATATCCTGAATTCCTGAAATTCTTTGAACCCTCTGAATTCCTAGAATAGTATAGATTTTTATATTAATCTAAAATTCCTGTGATGTTTATTTAAATAACAATACTTTCATTTCAAATTTTAAAATTTGTTCCGCAACACTGTTCCGATACATAATCAATCTCTCTAGCAGTCATCCCAGGCGAAGAGCTTCACGGAGTCACTATGAGTCATAGATTACACAAAAATACACAAACGGAAAATTTCGTAATACGAATTAATTAATTCTATTATATTATTAATTGACAATGAAATATTTCCTGCGCGCTCATAATAATGCTTGTTGTGATTATATTATTGCACTACTTACGCTCCTGATTAAAATAAATTCTTACTTGAGTGGGACTTTTAGAAACATGTAGCCATTCTTGGGTCAGTGCGGTTAATTTGGTGGGGATTGGTGGGGACATTCCGTCTGCGGCATGAAGAATAATTTAGAACCAGTTCGCCAGTATCGCAGTATCAGTCTCTGGCTCTGTCGAGTCAAGTCGAGTTAAGTGAAATCTGGAGAAGACACGAGTGAAAAGGAATTCAGTTTTAAGATAACCATTTTAGTATAAATATTACAAGCATTACGCGCTACAGGTAAGTGTAAATAAATATAAGAGGTTTATTAGAGGAGATAAAGGAAATTTAAAAATAAAAAGATAAATAAAATAAGGCTGCGTCTAGTCGTCCCGAAAATTCGTGGGGGGGGGGGGCTTATGAAAAATATTTCCCTAAATAAAATTCATACAGTTAAAAAGTAAAAAAATGGGAAATACGAAACATTCTTCGAATTTTATTGTAAATTATTATGAATTAAAAATTAAACTTTAAATGTATTTTGTACAAATACAAATTAGTATTTGCGAATCGTTGCAGATACTAATTTATATAAGTATAGAGCAATTAGAGGAAAGAATGTTTAATGATATTTAAGGTGCTCAAGTGTAAGTAATTATTGGGTGGTGACTTTCCGTCTGGAAAAAAATGCCTAGAATCCAAATTGATCCAAAATAAAATAGCTTGATATTAAAATATTGCAAAATTTGCATTTTGTAAAATTTCATCAATTTAAAAATTAGAAACTTTTGGAAACATTGTTGCAATTTACACACTAATGCTTTACATACAATAAAAGTTTATTGATAAAAAAACATAAAAAATTTGCATTTGAAAAATATAATTGTAAAACTTCCAAAAAATTGTAGACTCCAAATTGGCATTTTTTCCCAGTGTCATTGTTCATTCCATTTGTCTTTAAAAGTTTTATTCTGAGTTTTAAAATTATGTTTTAAAAATTTTTTTTGGCAGATTTTTTTTTCAATTGGAATAATTACATAGTACAAAAGAGTGATTTAAAAAAGGGAAATTTCTGAATTTATTTGAATTCTGAATCTGTTTGAATTTATTTTTGTAAATCCTTTGGCACCAAAAGCTCATTAAAATTAAAATCATGATAAAGCAATGGTAAAGAACGATAAAATGTGAATGCAACCAAACTTTTGAAAAATAAATGTTTCCCTCCTTATTTTTATTCTCTTTGTAATTTAATTTTCATTCATTTTTTATATTTAGCAACTTTGTCTTCATCTGACTAGTTTCTTCATCGTTTATTCATTTATGAGTATAGCATACACATTTATCAATAGGGAAGTCAGCAATGATAAAGAAAAACCTGAAGTCATGTATTCCTTTCAGAAACGTCCAACCATGTCTGCGAAAAATACGGGAAAAGTTATCAACTTTGGAGCAGGTCCAGGAAAGCTTCCAGAGGAGGTATACAAAAATTTATAATTTTTAGTTAAAGAGCCCGATTAAATTTTCGACCTAGACAAAATAAAAATTTGTGTAATTTATTCACGAATTATATTTATTTTCTTGTGTAAATTAATTTCCAATTGAATGTTATTTTGAAAAGCAATTCTCAACTTTTTATTCAATTGATACATAATAATAGTTAGAAAAATGGATCTTTGAGAAATATGTATTTTTTATTGCACATTTTCTGTCATTATTGTACCAGACGTAGTGATTGTTTTTAGATGCTGATAAGCGTTTTTACATCTCGCTTGATAAGGATACAATTTATATCAATTTTACTTGCACGTAGGAACTATTTTTATAATTATGTTGAAAATAAATCTATCTATTTCAGACACTGGAATCGTTTTTTGGCTAAAAATGAAAAATAAATTGAAGTTTAAATTAATTTTATTATTTTGTTGGAAATTTAACAATTTTGTTAAAAAGTGATTCTTTTAGGTTGAAAATTCCTCTTTTTGGGTTGAAAATTCACCTATTTTGATAGAAATCGCATTTTTTGATTGTTAAAAATAAAAACTGCATTTGGTTGAAAACTAATTTTTTTTAAGGGTTCAACTATGATTCATCTTTTTTAGTAGAAATTTCAACTACTTAGTTCAAAGTGGAATTACTTTGTTAAAAATTAATTTTTTGGTTGATGGTTCATCGTAATAGTAATAGTCTTTTGTGGTAGAATATTAATCTTCTTGGCGACTAATTTATATTTTTGTTTGAAAATGTAACTATTAACTATTAGGTAGAAAATTCCTTCAAAAATGTTAATAATCTTTTTTGGTAGAAAATTAATCTCCTGCTTTGAAAATTCATTTCTTTGGTGGAAAATTAGTTTTTTTAATTGAAAATTAATTTTTTTAACTGAAAATTGAACTTTTTCATTTTTTGTCATAAATGTATTTTTTTTATTGCGATTTAATTTTCTTTAATTCATCTGTTTGGTTGAACATTGAACTATTATAAAATTTTTTCTACTTGATTGAAACTTATTTTATTTTCACTTAAAATTAAACTATTAAATTTTGTGTTAAAAACCCATTTCTTTGATTGAAAACTGAAGTATTTAGTTGAAAATTCCTTTTTTTTCTATCTGAAAATTTAATTATTCTAGTTTTGGTTGAAATTTTATATTTTTTAGTTGAAAAGTCATGTATTTTGTTGAAAATTTGTCGTTTTTGATGAAAAATTAATCTTTTTGGTTGGAAATTCAACTATTCAGTTAACAATTTGTTTTTAAGATTCATCATTTTAGTAGCTAGTACAATTTCGTTGAAAATTAATCTTTTTCAATAGAAATTAAATCTTTTTGATTTAAAATTGAACTATTTCGTTAAAAATTTATTTTATTTTGTTGAAAAATTTATTTTTTTTCTACTTAAAATTCAACTATTCTCTTTTTTGTTAAAAAATCATTTCTTTGCTTAAAAACTTAAGTATTTCGTTGAAAATTCGTTTTTTTGTTGTTGAAAATTTATCTTTTTCAGTTGAAAATTCATTTGTTTGGTTGAAAAATCTTTTTTTTTTATTGAAATTCAATTATTTTGTTGGAAAAATTATATTTTATGCCTAAAATTTAACTTTTTTTTAAATTAGAAATTTATAATTTTGGTTTCGAAACTCAACTGTTTTGCAGGAAATTCGCTTTTATGGCTTGAAAATACAACATTTTGGATGAGATTTCTTTTCTTTATTCACTGTAAAATCTTTCTTGTTTGAAAATTCCTCTTTTTGGTTTAAAAATTCGTCTGTTTCGGTTGAGGATTCAACTACCTTTTTGAAAATTTGTATTTTTATAAATATTGTTTGTGATTCAAAATTGAAATATTTTTTGGTAGAAGTATCAACTATTACACTTTTTGTTAAGAATTATTTTTTTATTAAAGATTCATCACTTTGGGTGAATATTTTAACTATTTTGTTGAAAATATCTTTTTTCTTGGCTGAAAATTAATTTTTTCAACTGAAAATCGAATTCTTCCATTTTTCGTTCAAAATTTATATTTTTGAGTTGAAAAGTCAATTTTTTTATTGAAAATGAATGCATTTTACGTATGAAAAGGAAAAACAACTATGTGTAAATATAGAATAACTAACAAAGATTGTCTTATTATTGGACAATTTGTATATTTATGTTCGATATTGAATGACTTGAAAAAAAAGTATTTTTCATCTAATAAAAACAAACAATAAAATTGACAAGAAACTAACAGAAAATAGTGAAATTTATTCAAGCGAAAGTGTGAGAAAGAAACTAATGTAACAACGCTACCGGCTTTAGAAGCGTAAAGTTATCGGATTGTAGGTCAAATACGTTCATTGAACTTCCATGTCATTGCGAATTTACAATTTTTCAAATTCGAAGAGTCATTTTCAATAAATAATTTTTGTGATAATTTACTAATTATTTTTTTAGGTCGTACATGAAGTTCAAAAAGAACTTCATTCGTATGGGGACACAAATATCAGTATTATGGAACTGAGTCATCGTTCCAGTGAATTTCTCAAAATTGTCAACGATGCTCAGGCTACCTTGAGAGAACTACTGTAAGTAATGCAAAAAAATCAAAGAAAAAGTTGAAAAATTAATTAATGCAAATTTTGAACAGTAAAAGCTATTGTATATATTATTTAAAGTATTTTAATTTTAATTGCACAATGTGAAGCACTGCAAATTACAAAGTTTTCAGTATTGAAATAATTATGTTTTAATTCCTCAATATGAAACAATCAAACATTTAATGATCCACTTTTAAAAATTATTTAATTTTTAGGCCTTTATATTTTTAACTGTTGAATTTTGAATGTTTAAATATTAAAAATCTACGTGTTTTGAATTAAAAGTGGTTTTGTGTAGGACTATTAAAAGAAATTGTATTTTTTATATTTGAGTATTAAATTCTTTACTTTGAATGCATAATTTTGTTATTGATTAATTTTAAGATCCTCAAAAATGTTATTTACCTGTTTTGAAGGCTTGAAAATCAAATTTTCAGTGCTTCATTTTGATTTTTCGATTTTCATTTGCCCTACATTTTAAATTGTTCAATGTTAAAGGCCGAAAATAATGTCTCTCGAAAAAAGTTTTCTGTGATTTTAAGAATTTAAATAATATCATCGATCATTTATTATGCAAGAAAAAATATTATTTTTTACGAAAAAATTTGCAAACTGACGAAGAATAATATTTATTTTCAAACTAGTTTTTGTAATTGAATTGGGACGAATGAAAAATGCTGGCAAATAAAATTCCTGAATTGGGAAATTCCAGAATAATAAAATTCCCAAACAGTTAGTAATATTACCGAATTTGAAAATTCCCTAATAATAAAATTTCCGACAGAAAATTGTCGAATTATAAAATATCTGAATAAGAAAAATCCCGGATTTAAAAAATTGATTTTTTTTATAAATATTCATTTATTTACATACAATAATCAAATATTTTTATCAAATAAAAATTATTTTTAATGTTTCTAAATTATTGCTTGAATTTAAAATGGAAATATTTTTTCCAAATTTCATCCAGAAATATATTTTTTCAGTCATTGTTATTTTAAATTCAAACAACAATTTTAGAAAATTTAAGCATCACAAATTTTTTTTTAATCAAAGTATTTGATTATTTCATTTTTAATAAGTAAATAATATTGATAAAAAAACAATAATTGTGTAAAATCGGAAATTTCATTGTTCGGTTATTTTATTATTCTGGATTTTTCCAATTCGGGAATTTTATTATTCGGGAATTTTGCAGTGTCGCGAATTTTATTTATCGGGATTTTTCAGTCGTCCCATTGAATTTTTTCTTAATAAATCATGGTTTATTTATTTTAGGGAAAGATTCCCTACAACTCTAGTGTTTCCAATGTAGAAAATAAGTGAATAATCTTAAAATAGAGTTATTTGTTTAAACAAAAATTTTCTTTAAAAACTTATTTTTAACGATTTCAGAAATAGAAAAATTTGCTTTCAAAATTGGAAACATTAGAGTCGTAGAGAATGTTTTCTTTGAAAAAATAAGCCATCGTTTCCTAAAATTGAACACCTTTTCGAAAATTGCTAAGAAGCAATATATTTTTCAAATAATTTTTTGTAGAGCAACTTTTTTCAGAGATCTGATTTTTAGCAAAATACCTTAAATTTAAAATTGTGATGGTTTCGAAAACTTTGCGTTTTCGAGATAAAATAATATTGAAGGATTTTAATTTGATATTGTTTAATAAAATAAGCTCTCTTTATTTACAATTATTTAATTTTGTACCCTTTAAGTGTTAGATTATCCAATCTGAAAAATCTCATATGTCAAAATTTTAATTTTTGAGTGCTTCTCATTTGGACTTTGAAATTGTACAATTCTGAAGGATTTTGAATACAACTTATGCAACTGAGAAAATCTATAATAAATAATGAATGTTTAATTTTTTCAGTAAAATTCCGGCCAATTACAAAATTTTATTCATGCAAGGTGGTGGCACAGGCAGTTTTGCAGCAATCCCACTTAACTTGATGAAAAAGTCGGGCACAGCAGATTATATTGTAACTGGTAAGAAATTAATTTTTTATTGTATCTACTATTAATTTATTAATGCTATTATTATTAATAATTAAAAAGTATATAATAAAGTTAAATAAAATTTGTATTTTATCTTTAGATATTTTGATATTGGAAACCTCAAAAAGGATGTAAATTTTTATTTTTAAATATATAGATGAAGTATTCAGGCCTCGGACTCACTTTAGAGATCAAAAATAGTGTAGATAGTATCAGAAATTTGTAAAATAGTGCCACAAAAATTTTCAAGTATTAAAAATGAACTTCAATGTTTATTTAAAATGTTTTTCTTAGTATATATATTATCAAAATAGTATAAAGGATATATATTATCAAAAATAATAGAACCTAATAAGAAAATCCAACTATTTTGTTTAAAATTCAACAATTTTCTTAAAAAGCCATACTTCTTGGTAGAAAATTCAACTTTTTTGTTGAAAAGTCGTCTTTTTCGCTTGATAATTCAACAGTTTGATTAAAATTTTGTTTCTTCCTTGACTACATTTTTTTTTAAATTCAACTATCTTGTTGAACATTCATGTTTTTGGTTTGATAATGTATCTCTTTCTGTAGAAATTTCTATCTTTTTTTAGTTAAAAATTGAACTGTCTGATTAAAAATGGATCTTTTTCGGTTGAAAATGAACTTTTTTGTTGAAAATTAACATTTTCGGCTTGAAAATTCACATTCTCGGGTTGAAAATTAAACTTTTTTGTAAAAAAAAATCGTATTTTCAGCTCGAAAATTAAACAGTTTGGTGAGAAATTTAACTATTTGGTTAAAAGTTCGTCTTTTTTGGAAGAAAATCAATTTTTTTTGTTAAAAAAGCAATTTTTAATTGAAAATGAATCTGTTTTAGATAAGGATTCAATTTTTTGTTGTTGAAAATTTATCTTTGTTGGTTAAATACAACTGTTTTTTATTTTAAATTATTATCCTTTGGATGAAATATCAACGCCCTTTTAATTTAAAAATTTCACAACTTGGTATAACATTCAACTATTTGATACAAAATTAAACTGTTTTGTATAAAATTCTTTTTTTTTCTATTGAAAATTAATTCTCCTCAATTAAAATTACACAACTTCATTTTTTGTACAAACTTTATATTTTTTAACATAAAAATTCAACTATTTAGTTCAAGATTTTTAGAACCGACAAAAATATCAACTAAAAATTAATGAAATAAGATCTAGACTAATATCACATCCATTTTTCAAAATATTCAGATGAAAATTTATGTAATTTGTTGAAAATTCTTATTTTTTGGTAGAAAATTCAGCTATTTGGTTAAATATTTATGTATTTTGTCAAAAATTAATCTTTTCTTACAGAAGATGAATCTTCTTAGTTCAAAGTTGAATTATTTGGTAAAAAAATATATGTATTTAGTTTAAAATTTGTATTTCTTGTTAGAAAATCAATTTTGTTGTTTGAAATGCAATTTATGGTTAAAAATCAATCTGTTTTAGTTCAGGATTCTATATTTGGTTGCGAATTCATATTTTTTGGTTATATTCAACTATTTTTTATTAAAAATTAAAATCTTTGGTGGTTTAAATATCAACTACTAATTTTTTTCTGTGGAAAATTACATGTATTTCCAGGTTGAAAATGGAACTGTTCTGTTGAGAATTCGTCTCTTTGGCTTGAAAATTCAAATACTTGGTTAAAAGTTGAACCAGTTTGTTAAAAACTAATGTTTTTGATTGAAGATTCATCATTTCAGTTCAAAATTCATCCTTTTGTTTGAAAACTTTACTAATTTGTTAAAAATTCTCCTTTTATTGACTTAAAATTAATGGTTTTAACTGACAATTTAACCATTCCATTTTTTGTTCAAAATTAATCTTTTTTAGTAGGAAATTGAACTATTTGGTTGATAATTCATGTATTTTGTCGAAAATTCGTGTTTTTAGTAGAAAATTAATCCTCTTGGTTTAAAATTTAACTATTTGGTAGAAAATTTATGTATTTTATTAACAGTCAGTATTTTTTGGTAGAAAATTTTTTTTTTGTTTTGAAAATTTAACTATCTGGTTGCAAATTCAGCTGTTTTGTCAAAAGCTCATTTTTTCGGCTTGAATTTTTATCATTTTGGAGGGCCACTAATCAGCCATTAAGACAATTTGTAATTTTTTTTCGAAATAATAGTAAAATAGTGTTATCGTTGAAAAAAAGTGTAGAATAGTGTCAATAGTGTGGCGAGTCCAAGGCCTGAGTATTGCAATGATGACTTTGGGTTCTTTTAACAGGTACATGGTCATCAAAAGCAGCAAAGGAAGCTCAGCAATTTGGAAAGGTGAATCTCGTTTTGCCAAAAACAAGCAAATATACAGAAATTCCAGATCCCTCCACATGGAATTTGGATCCAAATGCATCCTACGTTTATTACTGCGTTAATGAAACAGTTCATGGTTAGTATATTTTATAATTTATAATATTTACATACTGTTATATTATATATTTTATTATACGTAAAAGGTTTTAAATTTAATTCTTATTGTTCTTTATGTTCCATTGCAGTTTAAATAATTTACAAGTGCCTAATTTTCATTTCAATTCAAATTTTTAAATTGCTGCCTTCAACATTGTATTGCTTAAAATTAAAATCATTATTTAAAATTGAAAACTTTAATAATTACACAATCTCAAAATATAAATAGTTAAAATTGTACAATTTAAAGGTTGAATCGTTTGAACCTGAATAAGTTGAAATTAAAAGGGCTTTTTTAATTTAATAATTCTGAATTAAAAGCGCTACAGATCGAACAGTTTAACATGGTTTCAGATCCAAATTCAAATTAAGAAATTTATAATTCGAAAATAAAAAAATAAATCTTTTTGCATTTTTGCAATGTTAAAGCTTTTGAGTTTGTTTTTTACTTATTAATTCAATTATTTTTATGAATAGGTATCGAATTCGACTTTGTTCCTGACACAAAAGGTGTTCCTTTGGTAGCTGATATGTCATCTAATATCTTGACGAAACCTTTGGACATATCGAAGGTAAATAATTATAATGAACAAATTTGAAAAAGTTTATATTCATATTTTACTGGTTTATCCATTTTTCTGCTTGCAAGAATACAAAAATTATTACCAATAATTCCTATAATATAGGATTATATATTACATTATAATATATATCAATATTGTATCATATAAATATATGCAGGGTGGCCGAAAATCTTCATTTTAAAAATGTCCTGATTTTTTCCTAGACAATTTTTTATTTTCCCTGGCCATTAAACATTAATATTCAAAGACCAGCATTTTAATCTTGTAAAATTTTAAACATAGTATCTTTTATACTCGGAATAAAACAATCAATTTAAGATTAAAATTTCAATAAAAAAAATGACTTTTCTACCTCAAAAGATGAACTTTCAATTCAAAAGGAAGAATTTACAAAAAAAACACTTAAATTTTCGACCAAAACAAGATGACATTGCAATAAAACAGTTCAATTTTCAAGAAAAAATAAAATTTTCTACAACGTAATTGAATTTCGAATCAAATTGTTGAATTTTCAACAAAAACAGTTACGTTTTGAACCAAATAATTAAATTTTTTAGAAGAGATCAAGAAAGAATAATTTTTTACAAAATATTTTAATTTTTAATAAAATAATTAAATTTTCAATAAAATAGTTGCATTTTTAAACAAACACTTGAATTTTCTATCTACGAAGATAATTTTTCCACCAAGTAGTTGAATTTCCAAACAAAAAATATCAAACTTATTTTCTGTCCAAATAGACTGACGTTCAATAAATCAGTTTAAGTTTCGACCAAAAAAAAAAAATAATTTTCAACAAGAGACTTGAATTTTCAATCAATCAGTCGAATTTCCAAACAAAAAAGATTAAACTTCAACATAGAAAAGTTTAATTTTTAACAAAAACATGAAGTCTCAATAAAAAATATAATAGTTGATATTTGAAAAAAATGAATTTTAAACAAGATAGTTGAATTTTTAACCAAAGAGTTGAATTTTCAGCAAAATAATTAAATTTCAAACAAAATAATTGAATTTTTAACCAAATTGTTGAATTTTCAAACTGCAAGGATGAATTTTCAACAAAAAGATGAATTCTCAACAAAAAATGTAATGGTTAATATGTCAACCAAAAAAAGAAACGAATTGTCAACAAAATTGTTAAATTTTCAACCAAAGAGTTGAATTTTCAGCAAAATAATTAAATTTCAGACAAAATAGTTGAATTTTTAACCAAATTGTTGAATTTTCAACATAAAGGTGAATTCTTAACAAAAAATGTAATAGTTAATATGTCAACCAAAAAAAGAAACGAATTTTCAACAAAATTGTTAAATTTTCAACCAAAGAGTTGAATTTTCAGGAAAATAATTAAATTTCAGACAAAATAGTTGAATTTTTAACCAAATTGTTGAATTTTTAACTTACATAGATGAATTCTCAACAAAAACTGTAATATTTGATATTTCAACTAAAAAAGATGAAATTTCTACAAAAAAAAAAATTAATTTTCAAACAATAAAGACGACTTTTTAAACAAAATACATGAATTTTCAATTAAAAAAGATAAAGAGATGCATTTTCAACGAAAAATGTAATAATTGATATTAGAATTTAAAAAAATTTAAATGAATGTTCAAAAAAATAGTTGAATCCTCAACCAAAAAAGATTAATTTTCTTTCAAGACATAAATTTTAAACCCACAAAGACGAATTCTCAACCAAGAGTTTAGTTAAATTTTCAGCACCAAAATATGAATTTTCAACAGAAAGTTAATTTTCTACCAAAATAGTTGAAATTTCAACCTAAAAAGACGAATTTTCAACAAAACAGTTGAATTTTCAACGAAAAAGAATGAATTTTCAACCAAATAATAAAATTTGTATCTACAAAAATATAATTGCCAGGAGGAGACAACTGCGAAAAAAAGAAATATAAGTAGAAATACAAGGGAAATAAATTAATAACAAGAATATTATATCAGGTAGACCTCAAAACTTCATTTTTAAAATTTCCTAATTTTTCCCTGACCTATTTTTCAGTTTCCCTGGCTATTAATATTCAAAGAACAGAACTTTAATCTTGTAGCTTTTTAACTTTTATAAACGGGATAAAACAATTTCAAAATAAAATGTTATCTTTAATATCCTTAACAGTTATTAAGAGTGCCTGTTATAGGAATTCTCTGAATTTTGCAAGAGTTTTTTCAAAATCTCTGACTTTTCCCTAACTTTTCTCTGATTTCCAGGATTTTCCTGACCTACGGACACCCTGTATATACTATAAATATATTTTGGTAATTTAAATATATGTTTCATTTATAACAAAAAATAACTTCAGTTTGCAGTTATTTTTGCTGGTGCGCAAAAGAATTTTGGTCCAGCTGGTGTAACGTTAGTAATTGTTCGAGAGGACTTTTTGGGCCAAGCTATGCCAGTTTGTCCATCAGTATTAGACTTTAAAATCACTGCAGATAACAATTCGATTTACAACACTCCTCCAGTATTCCAGTAAGTTTATATGTATTATATTACTCGTTCAGTGAAATTAATTTTCAACCAAACTGATGAATTTTTAACCAAAAATATGAATTTTCAATCAAAATAATGAATATATATCTGGAATCCTTAAATATTCAACCAAAAAGATGAATTTTCAAACAAGAAGATCAATATCCTACCCAAAAAAAGACGATTCTTTAACAAAATACATAAATTTTCAACGAAATAGTTGAATTTTCAACTCAAAAAGATAATTTTTCAACCAAATATTTAAATTTTGAACTAAAAAAGATCAATTTTCAACCATAAATGGAATAATTAAATTTTCAGTTTAAAAAAACTAATTTTTAAGCAAAATAATGAATTTTTATAGTAAAATTTCAACCAAAAAGATGAAGTTTCAAACAAGATCAATTTTCTATAAAAAAATACGATTTTTAAACAAAATACATCATTTTCCAACGAAATAGTTGAATTTTCAACTAAAGATACAATTTTTTAATCAAATACATAGTTAATTTTCAGTTAAAAAAATAATGTTTAACCAAGGAGATGAATTTCCAACTAAAACGATGGAAGATTCAATTGAAGTAGTTACATTTTTAGTTAAAAAATAAATAATTTTCAACCAACAAAACAACTAATTTAAAAAAAATAGTTATATTTTCAAAGTGATGAATTTTCAACTAAAGTAATGATTCTTCAACTGAAATAGTTGAATTTTCAAGCAAAAAGATCAATTTTCAACCAAGAAGATTAATTTTCTACTTGAAGGAACGAATTTTCAACCAAATACTTGAATTTTCAACTAAAAACTATCAATTTCCTATCAAAAATAATAGTTAAATTTTCAGTTAAAAGAATTAATTTTTAGCCAAATAAAAAACGAATTTTCTACAAAATAGCTCATTTTTCAACCAAAGATATGAATTTTTAATTGAAATGATGAAACTTCAACAACAACAAAAATAATTTTCAACAAAAAAAGTTTGAATTCAACCAAGTAATTAAATTTGCATTCCAAAAAAGATGAATTCTGAACAAAAAGTGTATTAGTTGATATTTTAACCAAAAAAGAGTTTTAATTTTTAATTAAAAATAGTTGATCTCTGCCAAAAAAGAGGACTTTTCTGCATCAGTTAAATGTTCAACTAAGAAAGATTTTTCAGTCAAGAGAGAGAGAGAGAAAAAATTGCAAACAAACTGTTGATTTTTTAAGCAAAAATATTAATTTTCAACCAAGAAGAATGAATTTTCAACAAAATACATGAATTTTTAACGAGATACTTGAATTTTCAACTAAAAACTATACATTTTCAACCAAAAGCAGAATACTTAACTTTTCAGTTAAAAAAAAAATTAATTTCAAACTAAAAATGAATTTTCAAACAATTAGTTAAATATAGTAATATGAGGCTAGATTATAAATGAAGAATCATGGTAATTCAATTTTATATTGCATTAAAAAGACAAATTAGGCACGCTCTCGAAAAAATTTCCTGACTTTAAAAAAAAATCTCTGACAAGTCCAGGTTTTCCAGGTAGAATAGACACCCTGTTAGAATAAATAAAATAAAATTATAAATACAATAAAATAAGTATTTACCTCGAAGAAAATAAAAGTACAACGAAATTTTAATCCCTGAAATTGTACTTCATTTGTGATTAATTCGTAAATAAACCTTTAATAAATTTTAGAATTTACTTCGTTGGTCGGGTTTTCGAGTGGATCAAGAGGAATGGAGGCGTCGAGGGAATGGAAAAACTAGCTATTAAAAAAAGCAGCAAGATTTATGATATAATTGACCAATCAGAAGGATTTTATATATGTCCCTTGAACAAAAAATGCCGTAGTAAAATGAATGTGCCGTTTAGAATAGCAAACAACGAAGATCTTGAAAAAGAATTTCTCGCTGGAGCCAGTGAACGTGGGATGCTTCAATTAAAGGGACACAGGTTTGTATAATTTTAATTATAATTAAATAATTTAGGAGAGCATTTCACCAAATTTTGTCTACAGTTCAGGCGCAAGTCTTTTTTAATTTTTTTCTGCCATATTTTCCTTTGGCGAAAGATCCACAAAAATTTGTTCACGTTTATCGAAATTAAAAAATTCGAACTCCTGAAGTAATCAAAACTGATTTGCAAATGAAAGAACTCAAAGGGAAATGCTTTTGAGATTTTACCTTTTTAAATTAAAGATTAAACATTTTTTAATTCCGACATTTGAAATTCAAACGCTCGATTATTTTTATTTTTTTTTTTTTAATTACAGATTTACCACTTTTTAATTGAACCATTTTAAATTAAATGCCGTTATTTATACATAAAAATTCAACACTTGCACTTACAAATTAAATTTTTTTAATAGAACAATTAAAACTGTAATAAACAGTCAAATATTCCTCAATTTAAAAAAAAATTCATTTTTTAATTAAAAATGTTCAAATTGAATGGGGTAAAAATGGAATGTTTTAAGCTGAAATAATATTTAATTAAGATTTAAAATTAAATAAAAGCGTTTTGTTATGAATCTACTAATTTGAAATTATTTTGAAATTGAAAATATTGTATAATGTTTCAATTGTTTAATTTTCAACAAATTCAAAATTGCCCTGTAAAATCAATATTATTTTTCAATTTTTAATATTCGAACAGTTGAATTTAAAAAATCATTAATCAATTTATATTAACAGTTGATCAAACTAAGATGCTTTTAATTCAATTTCTTTTTTATTTCGTACGCTTTTAATTTTTAATTATTCAAGTCTTCAAAACTGAATTTGAGAATTCTTTAATTTTAAAATGTACGCCTAAAAATGAAGACCTAAAATGGTAACTTTTTAAAGCAAAATATTGTAGAATTACGCATTGTAACCTGAATGATTTTATAATTGAGAAACTTAACAATAGAACTTAACATTAAAAAAAGAGTTGACTTCAGACTTATTTTAAATTTTCAATTAGAAAGTTAAATAAATTTTAAATCATTTAAAATCATCTGATATGGAATTTGTAATATTTCAAGTGATCGTTTCCCGGCTTCCCTGCCTAGCGAGATAGATTTAAAATTACATGAATTATTTGGTGTGTTCAATTGTAAAAATGCGTATTTTATTTTTCAGATCTGTAGGTGGAATTCGCGCTTCACTTTATAACGCAGTGACACTAGAAGAAGCTGAAACTTTAGCTTCTTACATGAGATGGTTTCATCAATCGAAGAAATAGTGCAATTCATTCCACGAAAAATAATGAATTTTGTAAAAATTAAAATATCTTTAGAGACAAGTGCCAAATTATTTGTGAAACAGTATTTAATTGTTATTTACGCAATTTTTATTTTAAAATTTGTAGACGTTTGCAGCATATAAAACTGTAAATACCCTTTTATTAAAGCTTAAGATTTTGACGAATTTTAAATTAATGTTCAGTTATTTTAGTATTTAAATGTATCCCTCTCTTTTCTAAAACCTTCCACTTTCAAATTCATTTGTACGTAAAAAAAATGTTATTAGAACATCGAGGTTAAGTTATTCCAGCTATTTCGTAGTTAATTAATTTTAACCTGCTATCCTATCTAAAAAAATAGGTTGAACGAAATTCTCAAAATCTCCCACTCGTTTTTGTTCACTACCTGGAATTTTTTCAATCGAAATTCCCAAATGAGGAATTTTAATTCTAAACATTTATTTCTAAAAGAAAAAACTTTAATTTTAAAGGTTTTTTTAATATGCAGGAATAATTAAAATTCATTTTAAAAGATTAATTTTGAGCTTTAAAGATTTCAAAATATGTCGAAAAAGAATCTGGAAGATTTTAAGAAATTTTTTTAATTTTTGTAGGATTGAAAACTTGTTTAGAAATTATTTCAAAAGATATTTCGAAGTCTTAGAAGTTTTGAAAAGATTAAAAAATAATTTGAAAAGATTTTAACAAATTAAAAACAAATGTGGATTTTTGAAGATTTTGAAATAAAATTTGGAAGATTTTAAAGTATTTTCAAAGGTTTTACGATGATAAAATGTTGTTCTGAAGACTCCAGGACAAATTTTTATTGATTTTTTATTTTGAAAACTTAATTTTAAGAATATATTTGAAAATATTTTAAAAGATTTCCTGAAATTTTGGAAAAGAACATAGAAAATTTTAAAACAAAAGTTTGCAATTTTGCAACATTAAAATTTTTTAGAAAAAATTCAAATAAGTTTAAGAGTTGTTTAGAAGTTTTAAAAACATACAAAAATAATATTAAACCTAAAAAAATGTCATCAAATTGATATCAAAATGTGTATTTTTGAAGATGTTAAACAAAAGATTTAGAAGCTTTTTAAGAACTTTGAAAGGTTTCAAGAGAATAAAAAACTTTTATTAGGATGTCTGGGAAAATTTTTTATTAATTTTTATTTTACCAAATTTATTTGATTTATTTTAGTCAAAAAGGAATCTGGAAGACTTTAAAGCAATTTTTTGACTTTGCGGAATTTTTTCAAAATTTGAAGAAAAACTTAAATAAGTTTAAGAGATTTTCAGAAGTTTCGAAAGGATTCAAAAATAATTTTATTGAAAACAAAATGTAGATGTTTGAAGATTTCAAACAAAAAAATCGGAAGCCTTTCAAGAAATTTGAACATTTATTTTAAGAGAATATTTAAAAAGATTTCAAAACATTCCAAAAGATTTCCAAACTTATCAAAACAGCATCTAAGAGTTTTGAAGGACTTTTAAATTTTTTCAATTTTTCCGAAGTTTTAGGAAAACTTCGAATTATTTCAACAGATATTCAGAAGTTTTTAAAAAATTCAAAAATAGTAAAAAATGCCAAAAACCTCAAAACAAAATGCAGATTTTTCAAGATTTCGAAATAAAATTTTGAAGTTTTTAGAGAATTTGAAAGTTTTTAAGATAATAAAAAGAATGTTTTAAGATTCCTGGGAATATTTAAAGTAATTATTTATTTCAAAAAATTAATTTTAGGAGAATATTTAAAAAGATTATAAAACATTACAAAAGATTTCCAAAATTATAGAAAATGAATCCGGAAGATTTTAAAACAATTGTAGGAATAATTCGAATCAGTTTAAAAGTTATTTAGGAATTTTCAGAATTTTGAAAATACTTTAAAACTGAAAGATTTTCGCAAATTTACAAAATATGTATATTTACATTTTTTCCAATCGTCAAAGTGTCTTGAATATTTTTCAAACTAGTAAAATATTTCCTATAATTTTTTTAAACCTGGTAATATAATGAAAAATAGACACTTTACAGATACATTTTCGACATATATGAAATCTTCAAAAATTGCAAATGTGATGGAAAATGTAACCATTTTGTTGAAAATTTGTCTTTTTGACAGGAAATTAATCTTCTTGATTAAAAATTCATCTTTTTGGTGGATGATTGAACTTTTGTCTTGAAAATGAACTTTTTTGTAGAAAATTCGTCTTTCTTTGAAAATATTTAATGTGCTTTAGTTACAAATACAACTGGTAGAAAATTAATCTTTTTTTTTACGAATTCAACTGTTTTTGATTTAAAATAAAAATCTTTTTGGATTAAAATATCAGCTATAACATTTGCCTTAGAGAATTTATCTTTTTTGTATCAAAATGCAACTATCTGACTGAGCATGAACTTTTTTGTGGAATTTTTTATTTAAACTACATGAAATTTTCAAAAATCTGTTTGAATTTTCTCAAGAATCTTAGGATTATTATATTTATATAACTTTAAAAACAAATAAACATGAAATAAATAGTTATTCAAAATCATTTTGTCAAAAATTCATCTTTTTTGGTTGAAAATTTATCATTTTAGTTGAAAATTCATCTTCTTGGTGGAAAATTTAATATCATCTATTACATTTGGCGTGGAGAAGAATAGTTGAATTTTCAACTAAAGATACAATTTTTTAATCAAATACATAGTTAATTTTCAGTTAAAAAAATAATGTTTAACCAAGGAGATGAATTTCCAACTAAAACGATGGAAGATTCAATTGAAATATTAATTAATCTTTTTTAGTTGTAGATTCATGATTTCAGTTGAAAAATCTGATTTTTAGTTAAAAATTTTATTCAGTTCATTTTTTTCTTTTTTGGCTAAAAATGTATCATGTTTAGTTAAGGGATCAGTTTTTTAATGTAAGATTAATAATTTTAGTTGAAAATTCAGCCTTTTTGTTGAAATTTTAAGTATTTTGTTAAATTGTTTTAAAATCGAGAATTCATTTTTTTTTTACTGAAAATTTAACTATTCCATTTTTGGTTGACATTTCATCTATTTAGTTTTAAATTGATCGTGTTTGGTGGAAAATTAATGCTCTGGGTGGAAAATAATTCTTTTTTGTTGAAAATGCAATTACTTGGTTAAAATTTGAACTATTTTGTTAAGCATTCGTTTTTTTTGGTTATCGATTAGTAATTTTATTAGAATTTTTTTTTTAATTAACTATTTTATCGTATTTTTTTGTTGTTGCTAAAACTTAATTTTTTAACAGGAAATGTAACTATTACATGCTTGGTTAAAAATGTATATTTTTCGGTTAAAAATTCATTTTTCATCTCTTTGCTGGAAAATTCAACTATTTTATATAATTTTTTTTTCATTGAAAATTCATGTATTTAGTTAAAAATTGATCATTTTTGGTAGAAAATCAATGTTCTTGGTTGAAAATTTATGCATTTTGTTGAAAAGTCGTCCTTTGGGTATACATTTCATATTTTTTTATTAAGTGCAACTTTTTGGTGGAAAATTAAAGTGTTTTTTTTTTAAGATTAAACTATTTTGTTGAAAATTCACCTTTTTGGTTGAATTAGGCTATTTGTTTTTTATTTAAAATTAACATTTGTGTTGGCTAAAGTACCAATTATTACAGTTTTAGTTCAGTAGTTAAAGATCATAATTTTATATATTAATTTTCGTCCATTATCAAAAATATTGTCCTTGATTTTTCTATTCAATTATTTTAGATATAGGTTACTATGAAATACAACAATTTTGTGATAATATTAATTTTGTATTTTAAATAAAAAATTTCATGCGAAAAAACATAATCGCCCACGTGTTTATTTTCTAGTTAAAATTTAATAATCAAATTCAGTAATGTACAATTTCAAAGCAGTGTCCTTCAAAATATAATCAATTTGTAAACGTCCTAAAATCTAGACTATCTTCAAATGAGAAATACATTATATTTTCTTTTCTTCGAAAGTGAACACCATTAAAATTGACAACTTTTCATTTGGAAGCTTCCAAACTTTAAAAATGTCAATACTAAGAATTCTAAACTAATTGGTAAATTTTATAAAAATAGTTCAATTTTGAAACCCTATAATAATTTAAAATTGTTAAAGTTTGAAGAATATATATTTACAACTCATAAATTTTAAAGAATTAAAAAAATGATATATAATTTAAACTTAAAAGTAGGTACAGGAAATGTTACTGAATTATTATTTAAATTATATTGCACCATTAATACAAAATTTATATTATATACAGGAATTATAAATAAATGAAAAACTGATTTCATTCGTACATATTGTTGATATATTTAAGTTTCGGATTTTTAAATAAAGTACTAATAGTATAATTAATGAATAAAAGGTAATGTAATATAAACATGTATATTGCTATGTTCTACTTTGGAGTATTAATGCGGATAACCAAGTAGAAAAAAATCCGACCATAAAAAAAAGTGAACCCTTTTGAGGTTTTGAAATTTTTTATAATTTTTTATAACTGTTATTTTATCTGTTCCTTAATTTGTTACCCTTCTTTTCAATAATTTTAAAAATGTTTTTCAGTACGCCTGGCTATATATCGCATCTATTAATCCAGCGTTTCAACGATGAAAGTCCAGGTAACGGAATTTTCAACACTTTTCTTAGATAAAGATCAATTTTCGAACTAAGAGATCGTGTTGGAATGGTACCTGCAATCGCCTCACGGTTCCGCCTAGTTCGCTTCTTGGGACTTAGAAAATTTTTATTTGTATAGGAGTAAATACTTTTTTCAGTCAATTTGAAATTGCATCAGTCTCGGCGGAAAAGATATTAAACTTTGATTCTGCATACTCCGCTCTCATTTTATATACTTGACACTGTTTTTTCCAGAAAGCCTCACTTTTCTTAGCTTCAAGCCATTGCAAACGATACATTTCAGCTTGCTCTTTTAGTTCCTTGCTTAACCTTTTAATCTCTGCATTTCTTTCTTTTCTCAGCTTAATTATTTCAAAAAATCGTCTCCTTGACTTTTTTATACACTCTATATGTTTTTCTAGATCTTCTTTCGATATAGTTTGCGATATTAAGGTTTCAAGGGCTTGAAATTTAGAATTTGTAGTATTTAATATATCCTGTAATTCATTATTTTCTGATGAAAATATTGATGTTGCGCGTTCTGATGTAGATATTGTTTCGATAGGAATTTCTGCAAATGTACGATTTCTCGCTTCTTCTGTTGAAGAATCTGTATTTATTTCGGATTTAAAATCTGCGTTCTCAAGCTCTAGAAACAAATGTTCAGTTGGGTCGGCATCAATATCCATTTTCATTGTTTCTGTGCCATCTCTTACAGATTTAAAATTTATTTCGGGATTAAAGTGTTTAAGCGTTTCGATGAGATTTCCTGCTGTAGGAATTTCTGCAAATGTTAAATTTGGTGTGTCTTCTGTTCGTATGTCATCAATGTTCGTTGTTTCCGTGCCTTCTGTTACATATTCAGTATTTCTTTCAACCTTGAAGGTTGTGTTTTCAAGCGTTTCAAAAAGATTTTCTGTCACAGATTCAGTATCTATTTCGGCCTTGATGGTTGTGTTTTCAAGCGTTTTCAAAAGATTTTCTGTTACAGATTCAGTATTTATTTCGGTCTTGACGATTGTGTTTTCAAGCGTTTTCAAAAGATTTTCTGGTGGGAGAGCATCAGCGCGAGGCTTTTTTGTCGTGTCTAAACCTTTTATTAACAAATTTACAGTACCGTTTGCAAATGTATAATTTGTCGTGCCTTCTATTACGGGAGCAGTATTTAATTCAGAATCAAGAGCTGCGTTTTCAAGAGATTTGAAGAGGTTTTCTGTTGGAATGGCACCTTTGCGAAGCTTCCTTGTGCATCTTGGTGTTGTATTCAGTACGAGGTCAGCATATGACTTTTCTTTGTAGCTGTTAGGCCGAAAGTGGACTGAACATATTCTTGCTGGAACATATAATTAGTGATTTTATTTATAAATCAATTATTAACTTTTTCGACCATGAAATGATTTGAAAGTACATTTTTTAAACAAACAGAAACTTAAAAAAATCAAATTGTGCAACAAAATTGCACAAGAAGGCTTAAAAATAATTATATTATTTACAAAACTGTAAAGAAAAACAAATACTCGTTTACAGTACGTAATTCTTAAATCTTTTACATTAAAAATTTTCCATGTTAGGTGTTCATTAAAATTGAAAGCGTCTGAAATTGAAATTTTTTGATAAGAAACGTTTTAAGTCTATTAACTGCAAATATAATTTAATTAATGATTTGAAAAATTAATTGTCTCAATTCGAAGTTAGTTAAAACCAATTTAAACCTCCGATTAAAACTTTATAAACTATTTTTAATTTATGAATATTTAGAATAAACAGATTCATAATTAAACATTTTTATTCAATTTCAAATCCTCTTCAAATATTGTTTCGGTGTAAAATATTTCAGCTTGAACACATTCCATTTTAAATTATTATATTAAAAAAAGAACAATTTTTAATATTAACCAATATTTGACTGTTAATAATTAAAAGTAATCAATTTGAAACTGACCTGTTTGAATTTGCCTTGAATTGTTAAAATTTCAGAGTTACAATTTATAATTTTAATTGTTCCAAATGAAAAAATTTTTCATTTGTAAATAAAAATGATGAATTTTCATGTATAAATAAAAATTATACAATTATTAATTTGAAAAAACTTAAAATAAAAATAATTTAACTTCGAAATAAAAAAATTTCAATAAAAAAATTGTTAATCGTTCAATTTCTAATATTTCTAACTTAAAATTGCTTAAAATGGTATACTTTTGAACGTTTACAAATTTATTGATTTATCCTTCAATTTATAACAATTTTTAATTTTGCAATTTAATGACATTTAATTTCATATTGTTAAATTGGAAAGTGTCAATTTCCACTGGAAAGTTTCCATTTTATACATTTAAATTATTGAGCGTTTGAATACAATTTTTTTAAAGTTTCAATTACAAAAATTTTTAATTAAAAAAAGTTATATTTTGCTTCAAGTTTAGGAGTTCGAATTTGTTAACTTAAATGACCGTGAAATATAAATTCTGTTAATTGCACAAACATGGAATTGTAATGCAATTATAAACAAAAATATAAAAAATGTATCATTCTTTTTGGTTGAAAATTCATCTGTATTGTTGAAATTACTTCTTTTTGGCATGAAAATGTTCTAATTGTAGATGCATTTTTTTCTTTATTGACTGAAAAATCTTTAATGATTGAAAATTCGTATTTCTGGTTCAAAAATTCATCTCTTATCTTTTAGGATTGAACTATTTTGTAGAAAATTCGTTTTTTGGTTGAATGATACTGTTTTTTGAAATATAAACTATTGCAGTTTTCGTTGAGAAATTATATTTTTTGATAGAAAATTCAACTACTTAGTTGAATTGGAAACTACTTTCTTAACAATTTTTTTGTTGATGAATCATCATACTAGTTGAAATTAAATTTCATTGGTTGAAAACTTAAATATTTTGTTGAAAATGAATTCTTTTAACTACAAATTTAACTATTCCATGTTTGGTTGAAAATGTATCTTGATTAGATGTAAATTCAACTATACGGTTAAACAATCATGTGTTTTGTTAAAAAATCTATGTTGCGGTTGAATATTAATCTTCTTGGTGAAAAGTTCACCTTTTGGTGAAAAATTAATTCCTTTAGTTAAAAACTATTCTTTTTTTTTGTAAAAAATTACTTTTTAACTAAAAGTATAAATGTTTCATTTTTGGTTGAACAATTATATTTTTAAACTTAAAATTCATGTATTTGGTTGAAAATTCCTCTTTTTTGACAGAAAATTAATCTTCTTGGTTAAAAAATCATCTTCTGTGAAATATTAAAATGCAGTTTTGAAGACTTAATCAATTAAAAATTAAAATCGTTTGAAATTAAAAATTTTGAATAAAAAAAGTTTTGATTTGATCAACTGTAAACAAAAATTAACTAATGATTTTTAAACTTGAACAATAATTGATTTCATAAGGCGATTCTGAGTCTGTTCAAAATTAAACTATTTACAGAAATTAACAATAAAAATTAAAATGTTGCAATTTGAAAGTGTAGTGTTAAAAAAGTGTAAACGTCCGATTAAAATTTAATACTCTACATGTTTTTAATTTTACAATAATTTCGAATTGTTACATGCATAATTAAATACTTTTATTAAATTGCAAATCCTATTAAAATATGGCTTAGTCCGAAATATTACATTTTTAACCCATTCAATTAAAAAAATATGTAATTAAGAAAAACAACAATTTTGTAATATTTAGCAATATTTGATTATTTATTCTAAATCAACAACGATAAATCAGATATTCAAAACTAAATAATTTGACAGTGCATTGTTTTAAACAGAAAGCCTTCAATCGTTAACATTTCAGAGAGCTAAATTTAAACTTTGAACGTAACAATTTTAATTGTTCTATTTTTAACATTTTTAATTAATAAGTAAAATTGTTGAATCTTTATGTATAATTAATAATTTGAACAAATATCAATTTTTAAAAAATTTAGCAATTTTAAGAGATATTTAGAAGTTTTGGAAAGATTCATACTTAATTTAAAACTTGAAGATTTCAAAAAAGTTTAAACAAAATGTAGATTTTCGAAGATTTCGCAATAAAATGTTCAAGCTTTTTAAGGATTTTGAAAGGTTTTAAGTAAATACAAAAATTTCTTAAGATTCCGGGGAAAAATTTTAATGATTTTTCATTTAAAAAAAATTAATTTCAAGAGAATATTTAAAAATTTCGTAAATATTTCAAAAATTGTCAAAAAAATCTGCGATATTGTACAGCAATTTAAAAAAAATTTTAGGATATTTAAAAAAATTTTAGGAATAATTCGAATCACGTTAAAGATATTTAGAAAGTTTCAACCAAATTTCCAAAATAATTTGAAATTAGAAGAGATCCCAAATTTTTTGTTTAAATTTAGATTTTATAACCTTTTTAAGGAATTTGAAATGTTCCAAGAAAAAAAAAATTCTTAAGATTCCTGGAAAAATTATCTTTTATTTTAAGAAAATGATTTAGAAAAAAATACATTGAAAATTTCAACAACAGAAAATTGAATTATAAATAACAATTGAACAATTATTAATTTGTAATTACTTAAAATAAAATTAATTTAACTTCTACTTTGAAAAGTGTTTAGTTTAAATATGTTTGAAGTGATATAATTTTGAAAATTTACAACAATTTTATGGATTTTTCAGTTTAGAGCATTGAAGGTTAAAAATTTGAAGTTTGAAGTTTAACGGCATTTAATTTAAAATTGTTTAATTTGAAAAGTGTTAAAAGCTTCCATTTTATACGTAAATTATTTAGTGTTTGAATAAGAAAACTTTTAAGCTTTAATTTTAAAAGTTTAAAAATCAAATGAGTTTCACTTGTGTTTTAATTTGCGGTTCAGTTTGAATAACTTTGAAGCTTCAAGCGTTAGAATCTTATCATTTCAATACCGTGAAAATGTTTTGGTAAATTCCAATAAATTTGGTTGAAATCTTGTGAAATCCCTTGAAATATTTCGAAATACTTCGCAAACGTTGAAATTTTTTTAAACTATTGAAAACCCAAAAATATCTTCTGAAATATAGTAGATAATCTAATATCTCTGTTTGCAAGAACAAGGAAATATTTCGCCACCATAACGATCACAAATTAAGTTAGCAGTAGCTGCAAACAAATTTGAAGTTAACAGCGGATTTAATTTAAAAATGTCAAATTTATGTAATAAATGGAACAATTTTCAGTCATACAACAGCTAATCAGGTTTTTACAACAATGTGTCCGATATTTTAAGATATTTGGTAACATAATTTTTTTTAAAGATAAGACTTACCATGTTTGAATGCGAAATTCTGGAAAATTAAGAAAAACTAAGACTACGAAATTCTTGGGGGGGGGGGACAAACAAAAAAACAAGAAACTAAAGATCAAGTTTGGACAACACACTCTTCAATTGCTCCATTTAAGTTAAAAAAAAAAACAACAAAAAAGAGGAAAGAAAAAGAAGGCAACCTCCAAACCCCTTTCCTTCTTTTTTTTCTGTCTCGTCTTTTTCTATGGTTTTTTAAATCACAATGAAAAACCTTTACAAAAAAATCTAGTACCGGAAATTGCAGTTTGCCTTCTTTTTCTTTCCTCTTTTTTTTTTTAAATTTGTATGGATACATTTAAGAGTGTATTATCAAAATTTGCTCGTTAGATTCTTTTTTTTTTTTAATTTACAAGAAGTTCATATTTAAATTTGAATGTTGAATGTTAATAAGAATAAAAACTTTGATTTATTCTGAATTTAATTTCTTAAATTTAAACTTACCATATTTCGGTTTTCTATTTTTATTTTTGCAGACTTTTTGCCATTCTTTGATGTAATACTCCTCTTTTGGAAAGGAGAAAAAACTAATATCCGGGTTTCTTTTATTGGCATGATTGAAACAACCTTCAACTGCACAAGTCGTGGGCATTTTTATCTATAAGAATATGCAATTACATGCATTAAAAAAGATGTAACGAAATCCTAATATAATTAAGCTTATTAATGCAAATGTAAAGGGCTGTTTAAAAATGGTCAAATGCTAAATAATTTGCATTAATATTAATATAAAATATGTAACAACAATTATGTAACAATTAATTATGAGCCAAACAGTTGATCTTCAACCAAATACATAAATTAAAAACGATTGTTTAATTTTTAAGCCAAAAAGCTAATTTTCTACCAAAAAGTTAAATTTTCAAATAAATAGTTTGATATTTAAACAAATAGTTGAATTTTAAACCAAAAATAGGAACTGTCAATCAAATAGCTTAATTTTCTACCAAAATGCTGAATTTTCATTAAAAAAAGACAAAGTACTCAAACTTAAAACCAACTACTTGATATTTCAACCATAAAAGATAGTCAACGAAAAATGTAATAGTTGATATTTCAACCGAAAAAGATTTGGATTTAGAATCAAAAACAGTTGAATTCAACCAAAAAGTTGCATTTTTAACCAAAAAGGATTAATATTAAGACAAGAAGATTAATTTTCTATCAAAAAAGACGAATTTTCAATAATATACCAGAATTTTCAACCAAAAAGTTCTGAATTTTCAACTAGGAAAGGTCAATAATCAATTAAAAATATGGTTTTTTAACCAGAAATGGAATTTTTGAAAAGTTGAATTTTCAAGTAAAACCGTTAAAATTTTTCAAAAAAATAGTTGAATTATTAAACAACAAAATTAATTTTCAACCAAATAGTTTAATTTATGATCAAATTGTTGAATTTCCAAGACAAATAAATAAATTTCCAACTAAAACAATGAATCTTCAACAACAAATTTCATTTTTAACAAAATAGTTCCACATTCAACCAAG
>JAABKJ010000788.1:0-32732 GCA_011634705.1 Andricus grossulariae
TATCATACAAAATGTAGAGGCGTGCGCAAGAACATAATCGTACGAGATTGCACAAACTGAAATCGCCCGTCGATCAAGCGGTTAGTATCTTTATCATACAAAAAGTGACATGAAACGAATCTTGAAGTTTTCTTCTCAAAATAAGCTCAATAAGATTCAAAAATGTTCACTGGTTCTCAAATTATCATAAAAAATTGTAAAGGCGTGCGCAAGGCCATAATCGCACTGGAATGCAAAGACATAAATCGCGCCTCGACAGAGCGATTTGTATCGTTCTTTCACCCATCTAGATCGTAGGAACATAGGAAACACGTTTAATATCTAATGCATAAAATGCAAAACTCATTTTTATAACTTTTTGTTACTGCGGATTTATGTTGTTATCAAATTTTCAATAGCACAATAAATACAGAAATATTTTCAAATTTTAGAGGCTCTTTCAAATCTCAATTTAATGCTTTTTTAAAAAATTCAGTTCAATCAGAAAAGTTATTCACAATGAATTTTAGAGTCACTTTTTCAAAATGAGTTCAATAAAATATGAAAAATTTTACTGGTTGTCAAGTTATCATAAAAAATTTAGAAGCGTAGGCAAGAAAAAAATCGCTGCATTTTATGAAGTTTCAACAAAAAGAAGTTGATTTGTAATCAAATGGTTGAATTTTAAGTTAAATAGATTAGTTTTGAATTTGAAAAAGAAATGTTCAACAAAATACATAAACTTTTAACCAAATAATTGGTTCAGCGCTTTGAAGGATATTCAGTATTTTAAAAATATATTATCTAAAATTCATTCAACAACCCCATTGATTTAAACATCTTTTTTTCAGTAGATATCCGACATGAGAGAATTTCTATCTCCCTGCGAACCCTAGAGGGTTTTTTTTTTTTTATTTATTTTTTTTTAGAAAATTAGGCAGGCGGTTCAGGTATTCGTTCAAGCTGAGCGTTCTCGGCAAATCGCGCAATTTCATTCAACCGGAAGAGGCACGCGAGACTTTAGAAATGCAGCGGTTGAAGGACCGTCAAAGAAAAGATCCCAGAAGGCCTTGCGTGCCTTTTAAATTCCCATTTTCAACGATACTTTTCTGCCTCTCGCTCCCAGCAAATTCCTATTTCTTTTTTAAAATTTTTCTACATAGTTCGTTCCGCGTTCCGCTCGTTTCCAGAGCTCTAATTGAATTCAAATTAGTTCTCAATGAATGAATGGCTTTTTGTGAGTTCCACCTTCTTTTACGAGGAACATATTTTTCTTAAAAGCAGTGGATCTTCCTTTTAATTAATATTTTACGTTTCGAAGGAATCCATTTATTTCTCTTTTTTTCAGTTTATTAGAAAACAAAGATTTTCCCACGCCCTTTCCTTTTCTCCAACGCTTTTTCATATTTTCCTACGCTATTCCATATTTTTCACTCTTCTTTCTTTTCTCCGACGCTATTTCATATTTTTTATACTTTTTCCAAATTTCCCACGCTCCTTTCTATTTTACCTCGCTATTTAATATTTTCCAGAGCTCCTTCCTTTTCTATTACGCTATTTTATATTTCCCCATGCGTTTTTCATATTTTCTCACACCCCTGTCCATTTTTCACGCGATTTCATATGTTCCCACGCCCCTTCCTTTTTTTCCACGCTTTTTCATATTTTCCTACGCTATTTCATATTTTCTATTGCCAGTTCCTTTTTCCCCACGCTGCATTATATTTTGTCACTCCCCTTTCCTTTTTCCGACATTATTTCATATTTTCTCACGCACCTTTCTTTTCCCCCACGCTATTTCATCTTTTTCATACTTTTTCTAAATTTCCCATGCTCCTTGTTATTTTTCCTCGCTATTTATTTATTTTCCAACGCCCCTTTTTTTTCTCACGCTATTGCATATTTTCACACGCCAATTCATTTTCTCCCGCACTGTTTCATATTTTCCCACCCTATTTCATATCTGCCGAAACCCCTTTTTTCAATGCTATTTCATATT
This sequence comes from Andricus grossulariae, assembly GCA_011634705.1. Lineage (NCBI taxonomy): Eukaryota > Metazoa > Arthropoda > Insecta > Hymenoptera > Cynipidae > Andricus > Andricus grossulariae. The sequence continues at coordinate 1,979 of JAABKJ010000788.1, forward strand.
TTCACATGCCACTTGCTCTCTTCCGAAGCTATTTCATTTATATATTTTCTGAAGCTATTCCAGATTTTCCCACGCCCCTTTCATTTTTCCGACGCTGTTTCATATTTTCCCACGTACCTTTCTTTTTCTCTACGCTGTTCCATATTTTCCATACTTTTTTCATATTTTTTCACGCTCTTTTTTATTTCGCCTTGCTATTTAATATTTTCCGAAGCCCCTTCCTTGTTTCCTACGCTATTTTATATTTTCCCACGCTTTGTTCATATTTTCTTACGCTACTTTCCATTTTTGCATGCTGTGTAATATTTTTCCAAGCCTTTCCTTTTTTCCCACGCTTTTTTATATTTTCCTATGCTATTTCATACTTTCAAACGCTATTCGATATTTTCCCACGCACCATTCTTTTTCTCAAGTATATTTCATATGTTTCTATATTTTTTTTCATATTTTCTCACGCCCTTTTTTATTTCACCTCTCAACTTCATATTTTACGACGCCCCTTTCTTTTTTCGTATGCTAGTTTATATGTTCCTACGCCCCTTCCTTTTCTCTCACTCTTCATCATATTTTATCACGTTATTTCATATTTTCCAACGTCCCTCTTTTTCCTACGCTATATCATATGTTCCCACGCCCCTTTCATTTCTCCGACGCTATTTCATATTTTTCCACACCCTTTCCTTTTTCCCACGCTTTTTCATATTTTCCCACGCACCTTTCATTTTCCACACACTATTTCATATTTTTCTCTACTTTTTTCACATTTTCCCACGCCTCTTTCTTTTTTCTTACGCTATTTTATATTTTCCTATGCCCCTTTCTTTTCTCATACGCTTTATTATAATTTATCATGCTATTTCATATTTTCCTACGTCCCTTTTTTCCTACGCTACTCCATATTTTCCCACGCCCCTTTAATTTTTCCTACGCTATTTCATATTTTTATTCGCCCCTTTTTTTCCAACGTCATTCCATATTTTCCCACGCACCTTTCTTTTTTCCACGCTATTTTATATATCTCCATACTTCTTTCACATTTTCCCAGGCCCCTTTCTTTTTCCTTACTCTATTTTATACTTTCCCACGCCCTTTCCTTTTCTCCCACGCTTTCTCATATTTTTCCACGCTGTATCATATTTTCAAAGTCCCATTTTTTTTGCTCACGCTATTTTATATTTTTCTACTCCTCTTATCCTTTTTCGAAGCTGTTTCATATTTTCTCACGCACAATTCTTTTTTCCGACACCATTCCATATTTTTCTATACTTTTTCCACATTTCCCACGCCTTTTGTTATCATACCTCGCTATTTCATATTTTTCGATGCCTCTTCGTTTTTTCCTACGCTATTTCATATTTTCTCACGCTTTTTTTCATATTTTCTTACGCTTCTTTCTATTTTTCCACCTTCTTCCATATATTCCCAAGCCCCTTACTTTTCTTCCACGCTTTTTCATATTTTCTCATGCTGTTGCATATTTTTCAACCACCCTTTTTTTCTTACGATATCTCATCATTTCGCACTCCCCTGCCTTTTCTCTGTCGCTATTTCATATTTTCTCACGCACCATTTTTTTCCCCACGCTATTTTGTATTTTTCTATACTTTCTTCACATTCTCACATGCCCTTTTCTATTTTACCCCACTATTTTATATTGTCCAGAGTTCCTTCGTTTTCTACTACGCTATTTCACATTTTGTCACGCTTTTTTTTATATTTTCTCACACCCCTGTCTATTTTTGCACGCTGTTTCATATATTCTCACGCCCCTTCCTTTTCTCCGACGGTTTTTCATATTTTTCCACGCTGCTACATATTTTCCAACGTACATATTTTTCTCTCGATATTTCATTATTTCTCACGCACCTTTCTTTTTTCCGTCGCTATTTCATATTTCTTCACGCACCATTCTTTTGCCCCACTCTATTTCATATTTTTTCATACTTTTTTCACATTTTCCCACGCCCTTCGTTATTCTCACTCGCCACTTTATATTTTCCGGAGCGCCTTCCTTTTCTCATATGCTATTTTATATTTTTTCACGCTTTTTCCATATTTTCTTACGCTTCTTTCTATCTTTACACGCTTTTTCATATTTTCCCATGCCCTTTCCTTTTGTCCCACGCTATTTCATATTTTTCATACTTTTTTCAAATTTCTCACACCCTTTTTTATTTCTCCTCGCTATTTTATGTTTCCCGATACCCCTTCCTTTTTTCTTACGGTATTTCACATTTTCAAACGCCAATTCCTTTTCTCCCGCACTTTTTCATATTTTCCCACCCTATTACATATTTTCCAACCCCCCCCCCTTTTTTCCTATGCTATTTCATATTTTCCCATGCCACTTTCTCTCTTCTGAAGCTATTTCATATTTTCCCGCTCACCCTTCTTTTTCCCTATGCTATTTCATATTTTCCATACTTTTTCACATCTTCCGACGCTACTTCATATTTTCTAATACCAGTTCATTTTTGCCCATGCTATTTTATATTTTTCCACTCCCCTTTCTTTTCTTCGACATTATTTCATATTTTTCACGCACCTTTCTTTTTCCCCACACTACTTCATATTTTTTAGACTTTATCTAATTTTCCCACGCCCTTTTCCATTTTCCGACGCTATTTTATATTTTCCCACGCCCCTTCCTTGTTTCATATGCTATTCTATATTTTCCCATGCCCCTTCCTTTTCTCTCACGCTTTATCATATTTGATCACGCTATTTCATATTTCCAACGTCCCCTTTTTTCCTACACTATTCCATATTTTCCCACGCCCCTTCCATTTTTCCCACGCTATTTCATATTTTTCCAAGCATCTTTTTCCCCCACGCTATTTCATATTTTTACCATATTTTTTTCATTTTTCCCCGCTCTTTTTTATTTTACCTCAATATTTCATATTTTACAATTCCCCTTTTTTTGACCACGCTATTTCATATTTTTCTACCCCCCCCTTCTCTTTTCCTAAGCTATTTCATATTTTTCATACTTTTGTCACATTTTCCCACGCCCTTTGTAATTTTACTTCGATATTTGATATTTTCCGATGCCCCTTCCTTTTTCCCTACGCTATTTTATACTTTCTCACACCGCTGTCTATTTTTCCACGCCATTTCTTATATTCCCACGCCCCTTTCTTTTCTCCCACGCTTTTTCATATTTTCCCACGCTGTTGCATATTTTCCAACGACCCTTTTTTTCTTACGATATTTCATAATTTCGCACACCACTTTCTTTTTTCCGTCGCTATTTCATATTTTTTCGTACTTATTTCACATTTTCCCACGCCTTTTGTTATTCTAACTCTCTATTTCATATTTTTCGATGCCCCTTCCTTTTTCCATACGCTATTTTATATCTTTTTACGCTTTTTCATATTTTCTTTTTCACGTTTCATCATATTTTCCTACGCTATTTCATATTTTTCCACTCTCTTTTCTTTCCTCCGACATTATTTCATATTTTATCACACACCATTCTTTTTCCCACGCTATTACATATTATTTAAATTTTTTTCACATGTTTCCGTGCACTTGTTTATCCTACCTCGCTATTTCACATTTTCCGATGCCCCTTCCTTTTTCTCTATGCTGTTTTATATTTTTTCACGCTCTTTTCTTATTTTCTTTTGCTTCTTTCTATTTTTCTGCGCTATTTCTTATTTTCCCACGCCCTTTCCTTCTTTCCCACGCTTTTTCATATTTTTCCACTCTTTTTTTTCTCCGACATTATTTCATATTTTTCCACGCACCTTTCTTTTTTCCCACGCTAAGTCATATTTTTATACTGTTTTCACATTTCCCACGCCCCTTTTTATTTTCCGACGCTATTTAATATTTTCCCACTCACCCTTCAGTTCCCCCATGCCATTTCATATTTTTTCCATACTTTTTCACATTTTTTTCATGCCCTTTCTTTTTTCTCCTCGCTATTTCATATTTTACGACGTCCCTTCCATTTTCCTTCGCTATTTTATATTTTTCCACGCTTTTTTCATATTTTTTTACGCTTCTTTCTATTTTTCCACACTATTTCATATTTTCACACGCCATATTAAATTTTCCAACTCCCATTCTTTTTTCGCCCACGCTATTGCATATTTTTCCACTTATCTTTTTCTTCTGACGCTATTTCACATTTTCCCACGCACATTTCTCTTTCTTCACGCTATTCCATATTTTGCTATACTTTTTTTTACATCTTCCCACACCTTTTGCTATTTTACCTCGTTATTTCATATTTCTCCACGCCCATTTCATTTTTCTACTTTATATTTCTTCACGCTTTTTTCATATTTGCTTACGCTTCTTTCTATTTTCCCACGCTATTTTATATATCTCCATAATTTTGTCCCATTTCCCCTTTTTTTTACGCTATTTCAGATTTTCTCACATACCTTTCTTTTTCTTCACGCTATTCCATGTTTTTCCATACTTTCTTCACATTTTCCCACGCTTTTTCATAAAAGCTCACGCTATTTCATATACTACCACGTCCCTTCCATTTTTTAATGCTTTTTCATATTTTTTACGCTCTTCATATATTCCCACGCCCTTTCCTTTTATCCTATGTTTTCTCAAATTTTCCCACGCTATTTCATAATTTCCAAGGTCACTTTTTTTTCGCGCGCTATTTCATATTTTCCAACTCCCCTTTTCTTTTTCCGTCGATATTTCATATTTTCACACGCACGTTTCTTTTACTCCACGCTATTTTATATTTTTTTATACTTTTTTCACACTTCCCCACTTTCTTTTCTATTTTACCTCCTCATGCCATATTTTCCAATACGCCTTCCTTTTTTCCTACGCTATTTTATATTTTCCCACTCTTTTTCATATTTTCTCATGTCCTTTCTATTTTTTCACGCTTTTTCATATTTTCGCAAGCCTCTTTTTTATCACCCACGCTTTTTTATACTTTTCCATGTTTTTTCATATTTTGCCACGCTCCTTATTTTTCTCCATCGCTTTTTCATATTTTTCCATGCTATTTCATATTTTCCAACGCCTCTTTTTTTTCTTACGCTATTACATGGTTCCTCACGCCCTTTTCTTTTTTCCGACGCTATTTCATATTTTCCAACGCCTTATTTTTTTCTTAGGCTATTACATATTCTCCCACGCGCCTTTCTTTTTTCCGACGCTATTTCAAATTTTCCCACGCACCTTTCTTTTAACCACGCTATTTTATATATCTCCATACTTTTGTCCCATTTTCTCACGCCCTTTTTTTATTTTACATCGCTATTTCATATTTTCCAACGCCCCTTTTGCTTTTTACGCTTTTTCATATTTTTCTACACACTTTTCTTTCCGGCACACTTTCATATTATCCCACGCACCTTTCTTTTTGCCCACGCTATTTAATATGTTTCCAAACTTTTTTCACATTTTCCCACGCTTTTTTCTATTTTACGTCGCTATTCCATATTTTCTGAAGCCCCTTCCTTTTTCCCACGCTTTTTCATGTTTTTCCAGTCTTTTTCATATTTTCCAACGCCCCTTTATTTTTTTTCACGCTATTTCACATTTTCCCACGCCCCTTTCTCTTTTTCCATGCTATTTCATATTTTTCTACACATTTTCCTTTTTCCCCATGCAATTTCACATTTTTCCATACTTTTTTCATATTTTCCCACGCCCCTTCTTATTTTCTTTCGCTAATTCATATTTTCTACGGCCCTTTCTTTTCCCCCATGCTTTTTCTTATTTTCCCACGCCCACGCCCCAGGGTAAATCTTCTCTGAAATATAATTTTTGAAATAAAAAAATACTAATTTGCAACAAAAACACTAACATAATACAAAACTGTAAATATCAGATTTTTTATTGAAGACGTTTACAATTGAAAATTCGCCAACTTGTTTTGTTTTTGATACGTACTATTTGAAATGATTTCTTTTTAATTTTTCTTTCAAATGTTTTATTTTGAAGATTTACAATTGAGAAACTTCATTTTCAAAAATCTATAAATAAACATTCTCGAATTTTTATGATTTTCAAGATCGAAAGTCAAAATTTTGATTCTTATTCCTTCTAATTCAAGAAATTTTGAATATAATTTATCAAAATGAAAGCTTTTTTAATTATTAAACTTAAAACTGGGATAATTTTTAATTGTAAATTTTCAAAATGTATAAATGATAAATTCTTTAATTTTGACGATTCTGAAAATCAGAAGACAAGATTTTAATTATAAATATGCTAAATTCGAAATTTTCGAACCTATACCATCAAAATTACAGAATTTTTAATTTTGAAACTTAAAATTTGCATTATTTTTATTTCTTAATGTTTAAAATTAAAAACTCTTTAATTTTAAAGATTGAAAATTCAAAGCTCTTGAATTTGAAAGATTGAAAATTCAAAACTCTTGAATTTTAGAAAGGGACATAAAAATTATTCAATTTTTATGATTTTGGAAATCAAAAGTCAAGAGCTTTTAATTAATAATCTTTCGAATTAAGGCAATTTCAAATTTAAATCATGAAAATTACACCATTTTTCAATTTTAAAACCTAATACTTTATTAATTTTGAATTGTAAATTGTGAAAATGAAAAATCCTTGATCCTAACGATTTACAATTGAAAGTTCTTTAATTTTGAAAATACACAATTTAAAACTTTCAAATTTAAAGATGTATGGATGAAATTTTTTTAGAAGTCAAAAGTCATGAGTTTCCAATTCTAAATCCAGCCAATTGATAAAAATTTTAATGAAAATCATCAAAATTACAGAATTTCTAATTGTAAAACTTTACAATTTTTAATACAAATTTATGTAATTGTCAACTTTTTTCTTCAGATCAATTTTGAACAGTTACAATTTAAAATTCTTTAATTTTAACGATTTTCAGTTTCAATTTTTTCAATCTTATAATGTCTGCAATATTATTTCGCGAATTATCAATTTTTAAGCTTGAGAAAATTAAAAAAAAAAATGTCAACAAAATGTACATTTTGGAAGATTGCGAAATAAAATTTTTAATCTTTCTCAGGATTTTAAACCGTTTCTAAAATTGTCAAAAAAGAATCTGAAAGATTTCGAGGCAAGTTTTTTGATTTCGCAGAATTTTTCAAATTTATTCGGAAAAATTCAAATCATTCATGAAAATTTTTAAGCTTCTTGACGATTTTAAAAGGTTTTTAGAGAATATAAATTTTTCTTAACATTCTGGGGAAAATTTTTATTGATTTTTTATTTTGAAAAATGAATGATTAATTTTTTTCCAAAAATTATTCTAAGAGAAAATGAAAAAGATTGAAAAAAATTGTAATGATTTTCTAAAATTTCTAAAATATATGTAGAATATTTCGAAGGAAAATTGTTCAATTTTCCAATCATGCATAATTTCAGAAAAAAATCTAGTCTTAAAGATATTCAAAAATAATTTAAAACTTGGAAAAGATTTGAAAAAATTAAAACAAGATGTAGATTTTCGAAGATTTCAAAAAAATATATTTAAAAGCTCTTCAAGAACTTTGCAAGATTACAATTAAATAACTTTTTTCATAAGATTGGTATGACAATTTAAAATTATTTTTCATTACAAAATTTCTTGTTTTAAATATTTCAAAGCATATGAAATATTTTGCAATTATTTCAAAAAATTTGTCAAGACTTCTAACATTATCCAACCAGATCAACTGATTTCCGGTCAGGTGCTCTAACCACTGAGCTACTAGATAGATCAGAGGAAGAATTCTTTTTTCGGAATTACGTATGTAACCAGATGTTACGTATCAATTTTTAATAGAAATCTGTATTATTATCGGAGAAGGTAACGGATTGAGAAGAGCACCTTAGAGCACCTGACCGGAAATCAGTTGACCTGGTGTTCGAATCCCAGCGGAGTGAAAGGAGAAGATCTTTTTTCTGAATAAAATTCAATTAAAAAAATGAGTTCAATTTTCAATTCAAAAAGATTTTTCAGTCGTCAAGGGAGAGGAAGAATTGCAATCAAGCTTTTGAATTTTCAAGAAAAGAGATAAATAATTGAATTTTCAACTAAAAACGATCAATTATCTAACATAATAGTTCAATTTTCGCTTAAAAAAATTAAATCAACTAAATTAACATTTTCGTGCTTTAAAGTATGTAGATACTTTTATTTTAACGAATCCGAAGTTAACCAGTAGGGTGTTTCAAAAAGGGTTTTTTTAAAGACAAAAGAGTTTTTAATTCTTTAGAAAATTTGAGTTAAATAATATTTTTTGTCGTTTAGGAAAAGCAGATCTGATGATTATAAGTGCTGCCTCAAAATTGATGAGTTTGAAACATGAAAAAAGGTTTGAAAATCATCTATACAATGATTTTATGACAACCCAATTTTTTTTTGCTTCGAAAAAATGATTAAGATTGTAGAAAAATCTTAAATTTTTTATCAAAGATTTTGAACAATAATAATAATTCAAATATTTTTATTTCTAAGGACGTTGTTATTCTACCTGATTTCACGAGTTCACGTTTTGGCCGCACTGAAAAAGCAGATGGTGTATTGCATCTTTCATATACAATTACTATTATTAATATAACAATATAAACTTAGGAATGAATGATGAAAACATCATTTCTCAATCAAAACTCAAAAACCAGCAGAAAGCATTAAAAAATTGATTAATTGTGTTTCCATAACAATTCATTGCTACTCATTGAATTATTAAGTCGGCACTACTAAGCAGATTAGTGTAATACCCTTACTAATTCATTGAGTAACATAAATCTTACCATTTCATTTAGTATAAACTGACAAAATTACTAATTTAGCAGTCAGATACAATGCTACTAATTGCATTAGTAAAATTTCTACTAATTCGGATTTAGAGAGTAAGATTTTCAACCAAACAGCAGAATTTTTACTTTTTAATTAAGATAAATAAAATAAGACTCACCTCGTGTTCATCCAGTAGTATATTAAAGGATTCACCATCGCATTCGACATTGCAAGCCAATAAAATCCTAAAAAAACGTGTTGCGCGTAGCTCGTTTCCGCAAAACGACGATGATGATAGGCGAAAATAAAAAAGCCATGATATGGCAGCCAACATACGGCAAATATCGTTACCACGATAATGAACATTTTAACGACCTGGAAGTAAGGAAAAATTTTTATTTCCTCGTCAACTTTTATATTTTTAATAACAATCATCTTACCTTTCTTTTGGACTTCATTGACTCTTTTTGATATTGCGTGTGTTCCCCTATCGATTTCGAGCCCCATAACTTACGACCCATTAACGTGTAACATATGGCCATTATCAGCATGGGGATAAGGTAGGTAAGTCCAAGAAACACTAAATTGTATCTGTAAGGGAGAAAAAGCTTATCAGTACAGCGGATAGAAAAAAAGCAATTTTTTTATCGAGATGATACCATAAGGAGCATCCACATTAGGGTGGTCCAAAAATGCTTTAAAAATTGTTCTTTTTCCAATTTTTATGAATAAGGGCCGAAAATTTGTTCGAATCTATATAAAAATAAATTCATGTTTTAAAATTAAATTCAGAGGTGCCGCAAGCCCCATGAAGTTTAACACGTATTTCCCATAAAAAAAGACGTTTTCGTAAATTTTATTCAGAATCGTCAATATTAGCTGAATTGAGTTGAGACTTAACGCTAATTATGATTTTTTTTTAGTTTTTTTTTTAATGCCAATTGTTTCTGATACATGGAACACTACTTTATACTGATGATTAGATGTTTACATTTATTGTTCAAACAATTTATTTTTGTTTTTAACAATTTTCTCTTAGAATGAAGATAGAAAGTCGCGGTTTTTTTTTTAAATTTTCAACTTTTTATCCAATTATTAATTAGAGAGAAGTTATAGTTAATTAATGTTAACAAAACTAGTTGTTTAAACAATTTATTATTATTGTTAATAATATTATCTTTGAATAATGCAAGAAATTGCTGTTTTTTCTAAAATTTTAACTTTTTGTTTACTTTTCACTTGAAGTGAGTTGATATTTAATTTAATATAGCAAATATAATTGTTTAAACAAGTTATCATTTTCTATAGCTACCTTCTTTCATATTAATACTAGATAGTTGCGGTTTTTTCTGAATTTTTCAACTTTTGTCAATTTTTCAATTAGAGTAGAGTAATAACTAATTTAACTTGACAAAAATAATTGTTTAAACATTTATTATTGTTTATATCTATTTTCTCTCAGAGAAGTGCTTCACTAAGTAAAAAGTGGGTGAAAATTTAAAAATTTCAGAAGAAACCGCAACTATATTGCATTAATAAAGAAGAAGATAGATATAAACAATAATAATTTGTTTAGAAAACTATTTTTGCTAAATTCAAATAATTATCAACTCGCCCTATGTGAAAAGTAGACAAATAGTTATAAATTTCAGAAAAAACTGCAACTTTCTAGCATTATTCAAATTGTATATTAATAATAATAATAAATTATTTCAACAAATAATTTTGTTTAATCTGAACATTGACCTCACTTCAAGTGAAATGTGAACAAAAAGTTGAAAATTTTAGAAAAAACCGCTACCTTCTATCTTCATTCTAAAAGCAAATTGCTAAGAACAATAATAAGTTTTTTAAACAATTTATGTAAACATATAATTATTAGTTTAAAGCACTATTTTATGTATCAAAAAGAATTTATATAAAAAAATAGCACACAAAAATCATAATTAGCGCCAAAAACTCGCAAAACTAATTTTTTCACTTATGGGGTTTTTTCGGGAATCTATAAAAAATACTTATGGGGGTGATATTTAAACAGTAATATTTTATTCGTATCCTATAGCTAATTTTGAAGAGAAATGTTGATTTGCAACTCGATTCAGCTAATATTGATGATTCTGAATAAAATTTACAAAAATGACTGTTTTCAAACAAAAAAATGGATTTATTTTTGTGTGAATTCAAACAAATTGCCGGGCGTCAATCCATTATGTTTTTGGTTCGGAATTAATCTCGTTTTGTTAAGAATTCTGCTGTTTGGATGAAAATCTTAATATCTTGTTGAAAATTCATTTAATTTTGGTCGAAAATTAATTTTTTAACTGAAAATTCAACTATTGCATTTTTGGTTGGAAATTTATCTTTTTATATTGAAATTCACCTTTTTTAGTTGAAAATTCATTTAATTTTGGTTGAAAAATATTTTTTTAACTGAAAATTTAACTATTCTATTTTTGGTTGAAAATTTATCTTTTTATATTGAAATTCACTTTTTTAGTTGAAAATTTATTTAATTTTGGTTAAAAATGAACCTTTTTCAGTTGAAAATTCATTTAATTTTGGTTAAAAATTAATTTTTCAACTGAAAATTCAACTATTTGATTTTTGTTGAAAATTTATCTTTTTATATTAAAATGCACGTATTCTAGTTGAAAATTCATTTGATTTTGGTTGAAAAATAATTTTTACTGAAAATTTACCTATTCTATTTTTGGTTGTAAATTTATCTTTTTATATTGAAATTCACCTTTTTTAGTTGAAAATTCATGTGCATGATTGAAAATTCATACCACTTGTTCATAATTCATCTTTTGGTAAAAAATTGAATTTCTTGGTTAAAAGTTCAACTTTTTGGCTGAAAATAAAACGCTTTGTTTAAATGTTAACATTTTTCCTAAAAACTTAATTTTTTCTAAAATTTATCATATAATTAGTCGTAAACGAACTTTTTTTGAATTCATATTTTCAGGTTGAAAATCAACTGTTTTTTTTTTAATTCGTCTTTTTGGCTTGAAAATTAAAAACTTTGGTAGGAAATTAAATTTTGTTGAAAATTCAACTACATACTTTGGTAGAAAATTAATCTTCTTGGTGAAAAAATTATTTTGGTTCAAAATGCAACTGCTTCGTTTACAATTGAACTACTTTGTAAAAAATTAATTTTCTTTGGTTGAAGATTTTTCATTTTAGTAGAAAATTCATCTATTTTATCATAAGTTAACTTTTCTGTTGGAAATTTATATTTTCGGATTGAAAATTCATCTTTTTAACTTGAAAATCAAACAATTTGGTACAAAATTGAATTATTTGGTTGAAAACTTACTTTTTGGTTAAAAATTCACATTTTTGGTTCAAAACGCAACTGCTTGATTTCAAATTGAACCACTTTGTAAAGAATTAATTTTCTTTCTTTGAAAATTCTTAATTTTAGTTGAACATTCATCTAGTTGGTTGTAAATTAACTTCTTCGTTCACAGTTTATATTTTTTTGAAGAGGGGGGGGGGGTAAAAGAAATTTTTTAAACTAAAAATTTAACTATTACATTTTGGGTTAAAAACTTTTCTGTTTTGTTGAAAAGCCAACTATTTAATTGAAAATTCATTTATTTGGTTGAAAATTCGTCTTTTGGCAGAAAATTAATTTTCTTGTTTGAAAATTTATCTCTTTGGTAGACTTGATTGACAATTTTAATATTTTATTGAAAATTCGTTACATTTTTGGTTGAAAATTAATTCTATTCAACTGAAAATTTGACTATTCTATTTTTTATTAAAAATTTATCTTTTTTATTCAACTGTTTTATTGAAAATTTAACTATTACATTCTTAGTTCAAAACTGTTCTGTTTTGTTGAAAATTCAACTATTCAATTAAAAATTCATATATTTGGTTGTAAATTCGTCTTTTAATAAAAAATTAAATTTCTCGATTGAAAATTCATCTCTTTGGTTGACTTGATTGACAATTTAAATATTCTATTTTTGATTAAAAATGCATCTTTTTTATTCAAAAATTCGACTATTTCGTTGAAATTTTGTTGAAAATTCGTCTTTTGGTAGAAAATTAATTTTCTTCTTTGAAAATTCATCTTTTTGGTCGTTTCGATTGACAATTAATTTGTTTAGCTGTAAATTTAACTATTGTATTTTTCATAAAAATTTATCTTTTTTATTCAAAAAGTCAACTATTTGGTTGAAAATACATTTTATTTAGTTAAAAATTAATCTGTTTTGGTTCAGGATTTAACTATTCTGCTGAAAATTCAACTGTTTATTCATGTATTATTATTTTTTTTTTTAATTGATATTTTCGGTTTGAGAATTCAAACGGTTTGTAGAAAATTAATCTTTTTGCCTTAAAAATTGAACAATTTGCTAGAAAATTGTACTATTCAGTTGAAAATTAACTTTATTGTTAAGTATTCATATTTTTGGTTGAAAATTAAACTAAATTAATGCCCATTTTCAACCAAAAATATAATAGTTAAATCTTCAGCTAATATTTTCACCCAAAAACCCTAATTTTAAATTAAAAATGATTTAGATTGAACTCAAGCTCTTCTATTCAATTTTTTCAATATCGCTGAAAACTGAGATAAAAAATGACAAAGACTAATTTTTTACCTTCATGACCATTACCCCAAAAGGCCTAAAAAGAATTATAACGTCTCAGTCCGTCGAAAATAATGTCAAGATGAAAAAATAAAGACAATAAAAAAATCTAATAAATTATATTAGAAAATACGTCATAAAACTTTCGCACTTTCAAATATAGGGTTCATATATATTCACTGAAGTGGGTAAAGTAATCGGGAAGTTTTTGATTCAATTTTTCCAACAGCGCGTAGCTTATTGTTCTCCATTTGTGATGCATTATGCGAGTACATAAGAACTGAATTATTTACGAGCCCCAGAGGAAATTTTTTGCTACGAGATTTTTTGTTTGTTTGTACCTATCCAACTGCAAAGGAAAATCATGAAACGTAGGGAAAAGGGCGTGAAATGTGAAAATACGCAGTACAATATTCTCTCACGGAATTACCGATTCGGGACGAATGAGCCGAATTAGTTTGTGAATTGAAGGAGCCATTAAATCATCGGACGTAATACGGAATTATAGAACATACCAGTTATATGATTATATACATTTTTGAGACAAATGACAACAATAAATTTTCAGATTTTTTGTTGGAAAAGGGGACGTTGGAAAAGGGGGAGTTGGAAACGGGAGCGTTGGAAAAGGAGGAGCTGGAAAAGGAAGAGTTAGAAAATGGGAAATTGGAAAAGGTGGAGTTGGAAAATGGGGAGTTGAAAAAGGGGACGTTGGAAGAGGGTCAGTTGGAAACAGGGGCGTTGGAAAAGGAGGAGTTGGAAAAGGGGGCGCTGGTCGGCATAAGTGTTGGGAGGAGGTGTGGATCATTTAAAATGCCCAAGATTAAATGCCCAGAAAATATTAATTTTAGAAACAAAGTATATATTTAAAACATATGTGTTTCGACGATACATGCAACTTTAGTGAACAAAACTTTTTTCCAAAATCAATATATTTCGATATTTAAAAAAGAAAACTAATTTTAACAAAAATTCAGTCCCAGGAATCAACTGTTTTTTAACTAAAAATTCAACCGTTCCACTTCCGGTTGGAAAATTATCTTCTTAGTTGAAAATTCAACTCTTTGGTGAAAATTTATATATTTTGTTGAAAATTAGTCTTGTTTGTTGAAAAAAATATTAATTAAGTTGAGGAGCATTGGAAAAGGGTCGCTGGAAAAGGGGTTTGGAAAAGGAGGAGTTGGAAACAGGGGCGCTAGAAAAGGGGAGTTGGAAGAGGGGAAGTTGGAAAAGCAGAAGTTGGAAACGGGGGGTTGGAAAAGGGGGAGTTCGAAAGGTGAGCGTTAAAAAAGAGGTCGGCATGAGTGATGGGAGGAGGTGTGTGCGATTTAAAATGCCCAAGATTAGGACGCGTGGTTTTTTTTTGGCCGCTGGACTACTTACTCACTACAAACCCCTTTTCGAACGCCCCCTTTTCCAACAAAAAATCTGAAAATTCATTTTTGTCACTTTTTCCGAAAAATATGAATTTTAGAAAAAAAGTATAAATTTTAAAAATGTATATTTTGACGATATGTGCAACTTTTGTGAACAAAACTTTTTTCCAAAATCAATATTTTTCGGTATTTAAAAAAAAACTAATTAAAAAAAAATTCAGTCCCAGGAATCAACTGTTTTTTAACTGAAAATTTAACCGTTCCACTTCCGGTTGGAAAATTATCTTTTTAGTTGAAAATTCAACTCTTTGGTGAAAATTTATATATTTTGCTGAAAATTATTCTTGTTTGTTAAAAAAATACATTATTTAGGTTAAGGATTCAAATATTTTGTAAAATCTCGTTTTTTTTTATTGAACTCAACTGGTTAATAACTCGTTTTTATTTTTGTTCAAAATTGTTTTTTCCAGTTCTTATTGTTAGTTTGAAAACTTAATTATTTTGTTGAGGATTCAAATATTTTGTGGAAAATTAGTCTTTCTTTGTTGAATTTTGATGATTCGTTTTTTTCATTGGTTGAAAATTAATTTTTTTAACTGAAAATTTAACTGTTCCCTTTTTTCAAACACGTCTTTTTTAGTTAAAAATTCAACTATTTGGTTAAAAATATCTGTATTTTGTTAAAAATTAATATTGTTTGTTGAAGAGTCATCATTTTGGTTGAGGATTCAACTATTTCGTCAAAAATTATTTTTGTTGTTTTTGAACTCAACCGGTTAATAACAAGCTTTTATTTTTGTTGAAAATTACTTTTTCAAATTGAAAATTTAACGATTCCATTTTTGGTTTTAAAACTTAATTTTGTTGTTGTTGAGGATTTAGCTTTTTTAATGAAAATTCGTCTTTCTCCATTGAATTTTGATGAGTCGTTTTCTTTATTGGTTGAAAATTAGTTTTTTAACTGAAAATTTAACTTCTCCATTTTTTAAAAGATGTATTTTTTAGTTGAAAATTCAACTATTTGGCTGAAAATATATTAACTTTGTTGAAAATTAATATTGTTTGTGAAAAAGTCATAATTTTGGTTTAGAATTCAACTATTTTGTTAAAACATCACTTTTTTGTGGAACTCAACCGGTTAATAATCGTTCTTATTTTTCTGAAAATTGTTTTTTCTTTTAAATGAAAACTGAACTACATTTTTTTCAATTTTATCTTTTTCAGTTATAAATGTATTATTATAATGGTATTATCTATTGTTATTACCTTAAAATCACCCAGATCCTTTTTTGAAAAATTTAAAAATCTTATTAAATACTCTTTTAAAATTAATTTTTCAAACGAACAAAAATTATTCTTAGTTTTTCTATGAATTTTGATACAAATTTTGTATTTATTTAAAACCTTTCAAAATTCTTAGAAAACTTTTAAATATATTTTAAACACACTCAATTATTTTCCAAATTAATAATTGCTTAATTGTAAATTATTGATCAACAATTTTCTTCAACTCTTTTTAAATGTTCTCTTAAAATTAATTTTTCAAAATAAAAAATAATTTACAATTGTTGAGTTTTCAACCAAACAAATGAATTTTCTACCAAAAAGACTAAATATCTATAAAAAATTGACGAAAAATGGATTAGTTAAATTTCTGCTTGGAAACATTTATTTTAAACGATAAAAAAACGAATTTTCAACCAAATTTATTACATTTTTAACCAAAAAAATGAACCTTTAACTGAAATAATGCATCTTCAATCAAACAAATTATTTGTTAACCATATAGTAGAATTTTCAATCCAGAAGATGAATTTTCTACCAAAAAAGACAAAATCTTCAAAAAAATAAATTAATTTTCAACCAAAAAAGATAAATTTGTAATAAAAGATAGAATAGTTTGATTTTCAACCAAAAAGACTAAATGTCTGTAAAAAACAATTTCGACCAAAAATGGAATAGCTAAATTTTTAGTAACAGAAAATTAATATAATTAATAAATTGTCTACCAAAAGAGAATAATTCTCAACCAAATATTTTATTTTTCAATAGAAATTTAAACCTAATAGTCGAACTTTTATTTAAAAAGGTAAATTAATTATCAAAAAGATTAATATTCTACCAAAAAAGACAAAGGTTCAGCAAAATACATAAATTTGATTTAGAAAAAAAAAACTTGTAACCAAATAGTTGAATTTTCAACCCAAAAATATAAATTTTCAAGAAAAAAATTATTTACTACCAAATAGATGAATTTTCAACAAAAAACTAAATGCAATTAATTAAATTAAATTTTTGAATTAAATTAAATTCAACCAAAAAAGAATAATTTTTTACCAAATATTTAAATATTTCACTCGAAAAGAAGGAAATTTTCAACCCGAAATAGAATAAATATATTTTCAGATAAAAAATTAATTTTTAAAGAAAATAAAACGAATTTTTGACCCAAAAATATAAATGTTCAACAACAAAATTAATTTGCGACCAAGTAGAGGAATTTTCAACAAAAAATGTAATTTTCTACCAAGTAGCTGACATTTCAAATAAATAGTTTGATTTTTAACAAAATAGTTGAATTTTCTACCAAACTAGTTGAATTTTCAACTGAAGAAGATAATTTTTGACAAAAAGGGAACAGTTTATTTTTTAGTTAAAAATATTAATTTTCAAGAAAAAAAACGAATTGTCCACCTATTGAATTAAACCGAAAAAGAAGAATTTTTAACATAAAAGTTGCATCCTCAACCAAAAAGATAAATTTTCGAAAGAGTAGATTAATTCTACCGAAAATAGGAATTTCAAGCAAAATACACAAATTTTCTACAAAACTTTTGATCGCTTAACAAAAAGGTAATTTTCTACCATGAAGCTAAATTTTAAAGAAATAGTTCAATTTTTAACCAAATACTTGAGTTTTCTACCGAAATAATTGAATTTTCAACTAAAAATGATAATTTGTAACGAAAAAAAAGAGAAATTCATATTTTTAATAAAAAATATTAATATTCAAAAAAAAATCAATTGCCTGCCAGGTATATTCTACAAAAAAGCCGAATTTTTTACAAAATAGTAGAATACTCATAAAAGGATACCTTTTCGAATTTTTTTTAACAAAGAAGTTAATTTTATACCAAGCAGCTAAACTTTTAGATAAATAGTTCAAATTTTAACCAAATAGTTGAACTTCCTATAAAAATAGTTAAATTTTCCACCAAAAAGATCAATTTTCAACCAAGAATATTAACTTTTTATCAAAAAGACAAAATTCAACCAAACAGTTGCATTTTTTAGGAAAAAATATGAAATTTTGACAAAAATAGATGAATTTTTAAACAACAAAAAATAATTTCCAACCAAAAAAAAATTAAATTTCGAACTCAAAAATGAAAATTTGTACGAAGAAAGTTAATTTTCAACTAAATTGTTTAATTTTCTACCAAATTGTTAAATTTGCAAGCGAAAAAAAAAACGATTTTTCTACAAAGCAGTTAAATTTTAAACACGAAAAGATGAATTCTGAAGAATGAGTATAACTGTTGATATCTCAACAAAAAAAGATTTTAATTTTAATTAAAAAATTATTGAATTTACCTACAAACAGTTACGTTTTCAACCGAAAAGCATGAATTTTTAACCAAGAAAATTAATTTTTCACGAAAGAAGACGAATTTTCAACCAAAAATCTGAATTTTGAACTATAAAAGATGAAGTTTCAATTTAAAATATTAATTTTTAAATTTAAAAAAAAAATCAATTTTCAACAAAAAATGAGATAGTTACATATTCAGTTCAAAAAATGTTTTCTTAACCAATATAATCGATTTCAACAAACTTTTTTAATTTTCAACCAAAGAGGTTAATTTTCAACTTATTTTAATTTAAATAAGAAGCTGTTGAATCATACAAAAAAATACGAATTTTTAACTGAACTGATAAATTTTCAACTAAAGAGATGAATCTGCAACAACAAAAAATTAATTTTGAAAAAAAATCAACATTCAGAAAAATGATTATTAATTAATATTAGTTTTTCCTCTCCAGATGTTGTCCAATAAATATTTTCAAAAGATATATTTTTAATTAAAATAGCTAAATTTTCAACTAGAAGTGGAATAGTTTGATTTTAGTAAACAAAATTTTATTCTCACCCAAAAAAGGAACGAACTTTAACGACATTGTTAAATATTTAACTCAACAGATGAATCTGTGACCAAAAAAAAATGAAATCTTAACAATATTATTTAGTTTTCAACCAATTGGTTGAATTTTTTACCAAAAAGATGACCATAACAAAATAATTAAATATATAATAATTAAAAATATATTATTTTTAACCAAAAATAGTTGAATTTTTCTATTGGGTTCTAGTGCTTCAGTTGGTGTTCAAGCTTAAAAAAGAGGAATCATTTATTTTTTGCATCAGTTTACTAATTAAATATTAAAGTCTTTAATTTAAATTATTAAAAATTAAATAATTTTCCATTAAAACTTCGAAATTGAACTACATATTACAAAACAACGTTCAAAATTACATAATTTTCAACTGTAAGTATTTCGTATCAATAAATCTTCAATTATAAATCATAAAAATTAAAGAATTTTAAATTCCAAATCCTTAAAAACTGAAGAATTTAAAAATTGTAAATCTTCAAAACATTAAACAATTAAAAAAAAAATTGTCCAAAAGTGTAGAATTTGCAATAGTAAATCTTAAAAATTAAACTTTTCAAAAAAAAAACGTTCGAAATCACGTACCTTCAAATTATAAGTCGTGAAAATTAAATAATTTTTAATTCTATGTTTTCATAATTCAAGAATTTTTAACTGTAATTCTTAAAAATTCTAGAACTTTTAATTTCAAATCTTTGAAAAAAGAGTATTTAGTTTTGCACATTTAAAATAAAAAATTATGTAACTTTTGCTTTTGAAATTCAAAATTTGTTGTATAACTGTATTTGTTAACTTGCATTAATTATTACTTCACTGAATGAAAAATGGGTAAAAAGATAAACATTTCAGAAAAAACCGCAACTATATTGTATTAATAAAGGAGAAGATAGTTACAAACGATAATAATTCTAGCATTATTCAAATTGAACATCAATAACAATCATAAATTGTTTAAACAAATAATTTTTTCAAGTTTAATTAGTTATTTAACTCAGTCTAAGTGGGAAGTGAACAAAAGTTGAAAATTTCATAGACAACTGAAATTTTCTAGCATTATTCTAAGAGAATATTATTAACAATTACAATCAATTGTTTAAATAATTATGTTTGTTAGCATCATTTAACTTCGCTCCCAGTGAAAAGTGAAAAAATAGTTGACAATTTAAAAAAAAAACCGTAATTTAAAATTTGTTATAGATTTCCTTTCGATCTCAAATTAAAATTTTTTAAATAGAGACACTAAACTCATGCTTCGTTCCAATCTGCAGGGTTTGCTTATAAATATTTTCAGAATTCTTTTAATTGAGTCGAAATAATTATACCTTAATTTCTTGAAAAGAATCTTTTTATTTAAGTTTTTGTAAATAGAATGCATTAAATATTAGCAATTATAGAAAAACATTTTCAAAATTTTGGATTGTTTCTTTTCCTATTTAGAAAATGTAATAATCTGAATGTATTGGTTTAGAATCACCCACAAATATTAAATCTGGGCAGTATAATCTATTTTTTTAATATTCATAATTTACATATTTTCAGGATTAAATTTTTTAATATTTGTACATGATGTATGTTAGCATATTTTTCTAAAAAATGTAATCCCGGTACTTACTGAAAAATAAGGTAGCTAATAGGATGTACATATTTTTTCAAATTGAAAAATTCACCTAGATACTCATCAAAAATAAGTTTGTCACACTATGACCTTTGTCCTTAATATTCATACTTTACGTATTTTCATGTTTTTACATAATTTTACAATTACACGTGATGTATGTCATAATATATTCAAAATGATACTTATCAAAAAATAAGGTTGCCATATAGGATGTTGTGAAATATTATCTTCCGAATTGTATATTATCTTTTAATTTCCAATTTTTATTTTTTAATATACATTATATCAAAACTTCCTCAATTTATCAAGACCCTGTTTGTGACTTTCAACATGATTTTAATTAGTGTCGTGATGTACTGTGTGAAAAACATCGAATTATAATATATACATCTATGCACAGGAAGTCAATCATTCTCCCTTTTTGATTCTTAATAATTATATGAATAGACCTGTTAAAAATATCAGGGTATTTATTTAATTAATATAATTTAATATTGGCATCAGTAAAAAAGTAACCTTTTTCAAAAGTACATATGTACATATGTACATGTGTATATATCTCTTTTTAATTGCAGGTATTATGTTTGATAAGTGAGGTAGTTTGGAAGTCTGTTTTTGATTTATGAATCTTTTTCATGCTCATTTTGCATAAAATCATTCATGATAAAATAGATTTATTTTGAATCTAAAATTTTTAAAATCCAGGTTGATGTGGGCCATACTTACAAGACTCTTGACTTTGTCTTGATTTGATATTTCGCTCACCTGAACCAAATCTGGAACAATATGCCAGCCAACTTTATGAAGAGAAGGAAACTTACAGCAATGAAAAGGGATAAATCCTGGCCCAAGGGGAATTTCAAATTATTTCAAAATTTTCGAGAAAACTTTCAATATGCGAATGAAAACAAAGAAGGGTCTGGACATTATCGAGCGATATTCGGAAAACTATTGTTTTGACGTCTATCACTAAAATTATTTTACTTAGGTAGTATCAAATTTCAGAAAGACTTCCAAGCCGATCTGAAGGATCAGATAACATCAGCATTACTTAACATTTACCTGAAAAACAAACTAGCAAACCTATGATTGGTTCGATAAGGTAAAGGTACCTATCATGAGACAAACTTTGAGGGTGTTTTGAGATTTTCGTTTAATTTTGAAACGATAGCAGAATATATTTTCAAAATGTTTATATCAGTGATTGTGCTGATATTTTTTGAATTCGAAACGCCTATTAAAAGTTTAACTTAGTCTAAGCAAAGTTATTATATTTATGGGAAAGTGGAACGACCTATGTGTACTTATTATGAAACAGCTTTTGCACTCTTCATCGGTGTTCCATAATGCATGTCCCTATTATGGAATAGCGAAGAAATGTGTTTTATTAATCTTAATGTCTTATTTTCTATTATTTTCTATATTAAATCAAACTAAATAGTAAAATGAACTTTTGTGTCAATCGTTCATAGATATAAATAAATTGAATGAAAGTTTTCTTAAAAATTGACAAACCTATGAAGGGTAGTTTTCATGGACAAAGTGGATTAAGTTTAATTTTTGCTCAAAAATGTTTGTTATAGGTAATTAATTTTTATTTAGGTGGTTGAAAAAGAAGAAAAAAACATGAAGGATGAATTTAAAACTTGAGAAACTTGGCCAAAGTTAAGTGTAAATGAAAGTATTCTTGAAAATTTGTATTTTTTGATTGAATTCAACTGTTTTTTATTCAAAATTAAAATATTTTTCGGCTGAGATTTCAATTATATTATAATTTTCGTTGAGAATTCATCTTTTTTAGGTGAAAATTCAACTTCTTGGTTACAAGTTAAATTCTTTTGTTAAAAATTAATTTTTTTCGTTGAAGATTCATAATTTTAATAAAATTGAAAGTTCCTCTCTGATTGAGAATTCAACTACCTTGTTGAAAGTCAATTTTTCTAACTGAAAATGTAACTATTGTAGTTGAAAATTTAACTATTTTGTTCGAATTTTTTTGTTTTTTTTGTTGTTAGAAATTAGTTTTTCAAAACCGAAAATTTAACTATTCTATTTTTAGTAAAAAATGAATCTTTTTTGGATGAAAATTTAACTATTCGTTTGATAATTGATCTTTTTTATTTAAAAATTGAACTATTTGGTTAAAAAAATGTGTACCTTTTTGATACAAAATTCAACTATTATTACAGTTGAAGATTCATCATTTTAGTTGAAAATTCATCAGTTGTTAAAAAATAATTGGTCTAACTTACCATTTAACTATTCCATTTTTTGTTGAAAATTCCCGTTTTTGTTGTAAAATTCAACTATTGGTTAAAAATTAACCATTTTCAATTGCAAATTCATACAATTATTGCTTAAAAATTTATTATGTTAAGTTTCAAATTCAACAATTTGGTTGCAAATTCATATATTGTGTTGAAAATTCGTATCTTTTTGCAGAAAATCAATCTTCATGGTTAAATATTCATACTTTTGTTTGAAAATTCAACCATTCGAGTTAAAGATTTATCATTTCAGTTGAAACTTTATCTGTTTGGGTTGAAATTCAATTATTCCAGTTGAAGATTCATCATTTTATTTGAAAATTTATCACATTGGTTGAAAATTGAACTACTTTGTTGAAAATTCAATTTTTTGTTAGAAATTAGTTTTTTAAAACCGAAAATTTAACCATTCTATATTTCATAAAAAATTAATCTTTTTTGGATGAAAATTCAACTATTTGTTTGATAATTTATCTTTTTCATTTAAAAATTGAATTATTTGGTTGGAAAATTTTGTACCTTCTTAGTACAAAATTCAACTATTATTCCAGTTGAAGATTCATCATTTTAGTTGAAAATTTATCACATTGTTTGAAATTGGAACTGTTTGGTTCAAAATTTGTGATTTTTTTTTTAAATAATTTGTTCAACTTGCCAGTAGGCATTTTTGTTGAAAATTTACGTTTTTGTTGTAAAATTGAACTATTGGATTAAAATTTATCACTTTAAGTTGGAAATTCAACAGTTTGGTTGCAAATTCATATATTGTGTTGGAAATTCGTATCTTTTTGTAGAAAATCAATCTTCATTATTAAATATTTATCTTTTTGGATGAAAATTTAACTAATTGGCTGATCATTTATCTTTTTTATTCAAAAATTGAATTATTTGGTTGGAAAATTTTGTACCGTTTTGGTACAAAATTCAACTATTATTCCAGTTGAAGATCCATAATTTTAGTTGAAAATTTATCACATTGGTTGAAATTTGAACTGTTTCGTTTAAAATCCGTCATTTTTCAAAAATTAATTTGTCTAACTTACCAGTTAGCTATTCCATTTCTTGTTGAAAATTCATGTTTTTGTTGTAAAATTCAACAATTGGTTAAATTTGATGATTTTCAGTTGCAAATTCCTATATTGTGTTAAAAACTCGTATCTTTTTATCGAAAATAAATCTTCAGGGTTCGAATATTCATCTTTTTGGTTGAAAATTCAACTATTCCAGTTAAAGATCCATCATCGTAGTTAAAAATGTATCTGTTTGGCTTAAAATTCAATTATTCCAGTTGAAGATTCGTCATTTTATTTGAAAATTTATCACGTTGCTTGAAAATTGAACTATTTTCTTTGTTTGCTAGAAATTAGTTTTTTAAAATAGAAAATTTAACTGTTTGTCTGATAATTGATCTTTTTTATTCAAAAATTGAATTATTTGGCTGAAAATTTTTGTACCTTTTTGGTATAAAATTTGATTATTATTCGAGTTGAAGATTCATCATTTTAGTTCGAAATTCATCACATTGGTTGAAAATTGAACTTCCTGCTTCAAAATCTGTGATTTCTTTTGTTAAAAATGAATGTGTTTAACTAACCATTTAACTATTCCATCTTTTGTTAAAATTTCACATGTTTGTTGTAGAATTCAACTATTGCTTGAAAATTTATCATTTTCAGTTGCGAATTCAACAATTTGGTTGCGAATTCATATATTGTGTTGAAAATTTGTATCTTTTTGTAGAAAATCAATCTTGAGGGTTAAATATTCATCTTTTTGGTTGAAAATTCAATCATTCCAGTTAAAGATTCATCATTGCAGTTAAAAATGTATCGGTTTGGTTTAAAATTTAATAATTCCAGTTCAAGATTCAGCATTTTAGTTGAGAATTTATCACATTGGTTGAAAATTGAACTATATCGTTGAAAATCCGATTTTTTGTTTGTTTTACTTAAAGTTTGACTATTATATAATAATAACATAATATGAGCTTTATTTTTATAATAAAAAACACATTTTATTTCAAAAGTATTTCTGTTCCAATACTAGGAGCAAGTGTTGAAAACGTGTCCTTCGATATGAAACACCCATGTTTCTCCGTTCCATGAATACTGACCATGTTAAAAAAGTTGTACATATTATGAAACAACTGATTAATAAATAAAGTTGTATCCAAATAAAGAAAAAGTTCCAAAATCTCAAATCTATAAACCTTAAGCTGTCGTTTAATCTACTACACACCTGAAGTAATCGAAATTTATGAATACACGAGATGAAATAAATTATAGGTATCAAGCCTTCTGACTCGGATCGAATTATTTGTCAAACTGTTTCATAATTGGGACATGTTTTATGATAAGTACCTTTACCCTATAATTCTAATTTTTACAATAGATCGGAACTCAGAATCCTAATTTTTCAAGACTCAGTCACAGCATTAAATTTATTTCAAATTAAGGGGTTTATTTACAACCAAAAATTTTCTTTCGAATCAATATACATATACAATATGATTTAGAGTTCCATCAATTGTGATAAAAATGCTTTCATCGTCTAGAGAAAACACGTAATAAATAATGCTTCTCCTAACGGATGACAATTTAGAAAAGCCAAGAAATATTGTCTTCAATTTTGTGAATACTATATTTTTAACCATGTGTATCGGATATGGTTTAAGCATTTAAATACAATTGCTCTTATTACCTGACTTTTATTGTTTGATAGAAACTAAATTGATCCACAAAGCTAGCAAGCGATATCTATAGGGAAAGTACATATACGTCTTAGTAAATAGAACTCCGTTTTATCTTGCTTTGAGCAAACTCAGTAATGGAAAGCAATCACCCTATTAGAAACCAAGCTGCCTCCTACAGAGAAAAAACCATCCCATCAGATATGTTGCACTCTCGAAGACAAAACAATTCTGAATCTACATGTCATTTATGCCATTCTGGTCATTTATACAGTCGAACTCGGATTTAGCGTCGGTTTTGGGGTTGTCCTTGGATCTGACCTACCCTAACTGAACCGGATTTAGCTACACTCCGAGCGTAAACAGTTCTTGTTTTGTCACGCCTTCGTGAACCCCGCACACCATGCGCAGCTCCTGACAAGCCTATCCGCGGCGCGGCGTCAATTCTCGGAATCGGTAAATCCGGGAACATTGAATCCGAGTTTGACTGTATTAATATTACCTCACGACCATCATTTTCGGTAAGATTCTCCAGACTTTTTCATCAGAAGTTTCTTGATAAATTGCCTGGTCTCACAGTTGACCATCTGTAACCGAATGTCTTTCATTGTCTTTTGGCCGTTTATGGAACTCTCTCCCAGTAGATTTTAATCTCTTGATTTCCAACCCAAAGGAATGTCCTGTGTCAAAAGGATGCCCCTGATGTTCGCCAAGTTCGATTTTCAATTCGATGTTCTCAGAGGATAGATAATATGTAGGAGTGTAATCGCAGATCACGTTCTGACCTATCGCCCGTCTAGACTCCAAATTAAGAAAAGTAAAATTAAACATTCACTATTCACCTTTTCCAAACGAATTTTGATCGTATACCAGCAATTAGAGAAGCGAAGTTGAAAAGTCACAATCAATTAGTCACTCGAGTTAAGTCAATTAGATTTATTCCAATAATCCAATAACTGCGAAAAACCACTAAGTGGAAAAAGCTACGAAAGGAGTCTTACTTATTTATAATTACACTAAATTGAATATAAATCTTCTGAGAATCGCGACAAGTTACTTTCGTTTCTTTATATTGAATCAGAGTTCTTAAGGCACAGCACAGTTCTCGTAAATTAATCGGAACTCTAAAATATATTAATGAATTTATCAATTAATTAATATTGACTAGTTTTAAATAAGATTTCGTACCACACTCGATAAAAACCGAAAGGCAACTGCGTCACGGTCAAGTAGCCCGACCCTTTTCGGAAAATACAAATTGGTCACTTTTACTTCCATGGTTTTTATTCCGAAATGATATAACGAGGAACCTTTCAAGATATTTTGATAAAACTTATTTGTTGATTCGAAATTAGATCCTTTATTAACACAAGCTCGAGTTTTATTTAAACACTGTTGTGATATCTCTTCAGTATCATAGTAACATTTGTATTATCTAATGCAACAAATGTTAATTTCAAAGTGGAATTAAGAATTCAAATTTGAAAAAAAAAAACAGTTTTGTGCTTATTCTTTGGTCCAGCACATTTGAATAATTTTCATAGTTAGCATGATTTGTTTTATCTAGCGTGACAAATAGTAATTCGAGAGCAGAATTGAGTTTTATTTAGTTGCCTAATTGTTTAATTACTTGTTTCTAAAAATCGTCATGATTAGCCCAAAATCTCTATTTCCATTGCGAACAAGTTTTCATGGAAGATATAGTAAACAGTCGCGGAAAGTTGTCCAGGGATGGTCCCGAAGGAATAACCCCTAAGCGGATGCGTAATAACCGTGCCGAAAGCTGAATGGCACCTGAGTGAGATGTCTCAAACGGTGACTCTGTGATACCGGTCGACCTCTCCGATGAGGGGCTCTACAAGGATGGACGAAACCCTTTGCCTAGATGGTCGTGGGAAAAGCAATGATAACACCAAACATAGCTGTAGTAAATGCGGTTCAAAGCAATCTAATGCGAAGGGTTCACGGCAATGGGTCGCACAACAATGCCAATTAGCCTAGAGTTGGGGGAGCCAATTAAGACAGAGTCAATGCGATGGACCGGCAGAATCTGATTACTTTTGAGTGGACGGATCGACTCAGGGACGACCTGCTGGAATGCCATGATACCAGTGTGACCCGAATGAAAAGTTTACATGGCGACACTGAGTCCAACCGCGGGCAGGCATCCAATAGAGGATTAGCGATGCTTCACGTGCCGGAGAAACATCAACATTCAGGTTTCCCTCAAGCCCAAAGGTCTGGTTGAACTAGATGACGAGCTTCGTGGAGATTTTTCCGAAGAATCCGCCCTCTGGACTATCGATTGTAGTGTGTATAATTCAGCGAGAGCTTTAGCAGATGCAAACCGTAAAACAAAACCAACGGTTGATCATAAGACCAAAAGACGCCAAGGCTTCACTGGTTAATAGCCTGAAAAGCATTTCGGCGTGTCAATAAAATGCTGGGATATAACAGCAATGCCAAGGAGAAAGAAAAGGAGAAAAGGTATCAAGACCTTAAAAGAGAGCTGCAACGACTGTACCCAAAATATTCGGTACGAGTAACTGTCCTTCTGATAGTTGCTTTTGGAGGTGCGAAACTATCACTGGTTCGCAAACTTAAAGCCATTCCCGCGTACCAAAAATATGTCATGTCACTTGCGAGATGGATGCAGAAAGCTGTTATCCTTGGGTCGCTTCGTGTCCTCAAAACACACCAGAGTTTTGCCGACCTGTCGTTGTGATTTCGTCGTGTTCTGTGACCACCCATCGAACGGTTGTGAGACGTGGCCATGAATGGGATTTACCGGGGTCCCACTGGGAACCGATGTCATTTTTTTTTAGATGACAGTTGCTCCCAGTGGGACCCTGCGGTTGTTGTTAACCTTTAGTTTTCAATTATATATATATATATATATATATATTCATATATATAATTCGAAAAAAGGGTTAAACAACCACCCCAAGGTCCCGCTGGGAGCAACTGCTATCTAAAAATGACACTGGCTCCCAGTAGAACTGCGGTAAACCACACATATGGCCACTGCTGACGATCGTGAGATGTGTTGTCCCGGAGCACAATGAAATTACAACGATAGACCAGTGGAACCCTCGTGTTTCTTGAAGACACGAAGCGAACCAAGGATGACAGCTTTCTGCATCCATCTTGCAAGTGCCTAGCCATATTTTTGGCACGCGGGTATGGGTTTAGGGTTACGAACCAGTGATAGTTTCATACCTCGGAGAGCACCGATCACGAGGACAATTACTTTAACCGAATATTTTGGGTACAGTCATTGCAGCCCCCTTTTAAGGTCTTGATACCACTCTTTCTTTTCCTGCTCCTTGGCCGTGCTGTTGTATTCGGACCGAGCCGAGAATTCGATCACGAATAAAGTTTGTTTCCCAAAGTGTTGTAGAACGATGTCAGGCGACGAGTGTGCAACGGAGACTGTTGTCCGAAAATTGTAGTTTTAGAAAATTTAGCACCTCTCGTTTTGGAAAAGTGACTCTATCTTTCTCGGAGTGTTCGGCAGGGCAGGGTCGCAGCCAATACGGTAAGAGCGACAAAGATGGTAAAGCACCCTAAGGGCCGCATTATGTCTGTAGAGATACGTCGTTCCCTTAGTGAGTCGGACACCCGGATAGTATATTTTCAAGGTACTCAGCGTGGGTTTATCATGGTCTGCACTTATCGCTGGGAACTTCTTGACATAAAATGCGGTCACCGTATTCTAAGGTGGAAATGACACCATCCTGGCATGCGAAAATGAAACCCTGTGTACCTGAATAAAGCCTTGATGATCTGAGGAGAGCAAAAGTTTGCTCCATCGATAAGGACTGTTTTCCTAAATTTCTGTGAAAGTTTCCGTGTATTTTTATGTCTAGTAGCTGCGGGCGGCAATTTTCTACCTCAGCTTTCGTTACTTCGGCTTTTAGATGTGAAGCATCTAGATGGAGTTATGCACTTTTCCCACATCTGATGTTAAAATTCAGGCCAAGGTTCTCGACCGCCTGCTCCGCGCCTTTGTAAAGGAACGCTCCTTTGCCAATCATCTCGTGTTTCCAGACCATTTTTAGGGAAGGATCTCTGCCCTGTGCCACGATATCAGCTGCACTTACAACAATTCGGTTAGGAAGTCATTGGAGATTTAGAAGTTCGCGTCCGCCTTGACGACGTGACATGTGTAATCGCGGAACAGACAAATTCATATGCACGCTCACATGCATATGCATAATCTCACATGTTGCGATATCAAGGGCCGTAACATCGTTCTTTGTCCATTGAACCACCCCAAACGAGTAGTGTAGTACCGGGACGGCAAGCATGTTAGTCGCAGATACCTTCTTTAGCACCGACAGATTTGAAGACCAAATCTGTCGAAGAAGATGCTTGTATCTGCTTCAGAGAGACTCCTTCACTGATGTTACGTCCTGAGTACGGCTTTGAGGCACGCCCAGGTCTGTATAGTTCTCTCCAGTGATAAGATGT
The DNA here is from genome assembly GCA_011634705.1 of Andricus grossulariae. Classification (NCBI taxonomy): domain Eukaryota; kingdom Metazoa; phylum Arthropoda; class Insecta; order Hymenoptera; family Cynipidae; genus Andricus; species Andricus grossulariae. The sequence continues at coordinate 31,906 of JAABKJ010000788.1, forward strand.
CTAACAACACTTATATCCACAAGCTGAGGGTCCTTGGGAACGTCAACAATCTTTTCTTCCTTCAGATGAATTCTGGCACATTTCTCCAATCCAAAGTCCATCCCAATCTCTCCTGTGTACTCCTTGGCGATATTTAAAACACTCTGAAGTTGGCTTTTACAATTAGCGTAGATCTTCAGGTCATCTATATCAAATACATGAGTGACATTATGCTCGCTATGATTAGTGTCGCCGCAGAGGTATCCACGAGAATTTCTCAGTGCGAAAGATAAAGGCAGAAGTGCAATGCAAAAAAGCAGAGGGCTCATGGTATCGCCCTGAAAGACTCCCCTTTGGAAGGTTTCGTTGTTCGTTGTCTTACGATAATTTCCAGATGAGATGGTATATCTAGTTTTCCAAAGGGACACCAATCTCTCTATGCATCTCACTATGTGTGGATGTACTTTCGAGATTTGAAAACAGACAGACGAAAAGTCTATGAGAGGTTGAATCGAAAGCTTTTCGGTAGTTAATCCAGACCATTGGCAGGTCGCGCTGATAGGCTGCTGCGTGTTTGCAGATGCACCTGTCAATTAGCAGGTTCTCTCGACATCCTGCTACACCTTTTTTCCAGCCGCGTTGTGAGTACATCTCTCTCCACACAGGCTCAATTCGCCGAACAATCCTGTTGTTTAGGACTGCTGTAAAGATATTATACAGTGTGTTCAAACAATTTATTGGCCTGTAATTCTCTGGGTTGGACAAGTCGCATTTTTTCGGTAGGAGTATAGTGCGTCCTAACATCAGCCACTGCGGAATGGGCGTCTCCGACTTTAAATATGAGGTGA
>JAABKJ010000789.1:0-32728 GCA_011634705.1 Andricus grossulariae
AAGAATATTGAAGTACTCTATGTGATATTTGTAATCCGATAGATCTGCTGTCATAGACAGATAAATTCAAAACTCAAATGTGATCAAAACGTTTAATAAACTCGAGCAAAAGTTTATGTCCCGAAATCGAGATTTTATACGTTTTCCTATAGACACGCTCATTATCTGACAGTTTAACTCTTATTTTCAGTATAAATTTATTTATTTTCAATCGCATATAAACAAGTGGAATCCATCACTCAGGAATTACCACTTTTGGAAAACAGATGGCGCGAGGCTGTTTTCGCGGCCGCACTCAATACGCTTGTCATGCCTATGTTTGTAGCTTAATGACAAGAAAAGTAATTAACTTGAACAATTTTTGATTATTGGAAATGAAAGAGTAACTCAGAAACTATCGATTGGCGTAAGGAAATGAAAATCGATTTTTTCCGCATCAGGTCCCTTTCTTCGCGGACGGTCACATATAATTAACAAGAGTTAATTATAAGAATGGGGATGTTGCATAAAATTTAGATAATGTATTTTTTAAATACTGCATGCAATTCTACAAATTTGTTTGAATACTTCTTTTCGGAGATTTTTTTTTTTAAGTGTCGAAAACCATATTCAAACAACTCTATGACCTTAAAACGTCACATTTTGCAAAGTGCTGGACCAATCAGAATAATGATATGCAGTGACGAAAAAAATTGTGATCATCCACATTCGCACTGCCACACTTTTCAAATACCGGTTTTAGTGAAATTCCAAGCATTTTGAACACCTTTTTGGGCCCTTCTTCACACTTTTCAAACACGTTTTAAATATTCAAATATTAAACGTGAAAATTTGTTATGTTTTTTCCAATCACTAGCGGCCATATTAATTATCCCATAAACTGCGCTAATCACACTGTTTACTTCCGACTCTGGCCCAATCAGAATGATTCACATTCTTCCAAAAAATGTAAAAAGTATACTTTTTAAACATGAAAAAAAATCAAACTTATTTTAAGGACTTTCCTCTAGAAAATATATCCAATATTTAGTGTTCTTTAATTTAATTAATAAGAAAAACATATATTTTTTGAAATATGGAAGAACCCCATTGTAGCTTTCACCTACAACTAGAGATGCACCTCGAGTCGAAAGTTTCTCGGATCTCGTCTGATATTGCCCGTATTCAAGATATTTTTATTGTCGAGAATTTTTGGTTTTCAATTGTTTAATCTTATCCGGTTCCTACTTGAATATGCAAGCAAGATCGGGCAAGATTCTCGATAGTATTTATAGTTCGAGATTTTGCGTAAATCTCAAAAATAAGGTCGCAGAATTTGAACATTATGGAAGTGGAATCACGACGAATAAGAAGGCCGAAAAGAACCATCGTCAATTGCAAGCTTATCAAAGTAACGATTTGATACTAAATCAAGTAATTAAGTGTAATAATTTGACAAAAGCTAACCAATTCATTTATATAACGCCATTAGGTTAGAAAATTTCAAGCAAATTTAAAACTCAAAAGGGTAGAAAGTATAAAGTAACTAGTCCAATTTATCATAACCACTAAAAGAAGAAAACAAATATAAATGTTTGTAGGCAAAAATGAAATTCATTTGAATAAAAAAATTATTTGTAGTACAATAAAGAAAATTAAGATATATGGTAAATGTCTCAGTAATCGTGACAATACCAATAACCGTCAAACTTCGATATAATTGGAATATATTGCCAATAAATATGTTAAAAGTAACATTTAATAATAAAAACAATTTATTTTTAGCATTTTATAGTAGCGACTAAAATGTAAATGCATTTACATTGAATAAAAAGCAAGAAAATTAGCGTCACGATTAGTAGGACGTTTACCATATTATTATTTAAAAAATTCGTTATATTTTTCGTATAAATTTGATTTATATTCGAATACATTTTTTGAGATTTTCTGTACTAATAATCTTAATTTTGTTTACAATTTTCTAACCTCATGGTGTTATAAATAAAGTTGTTAGCTTTTATAAAATTATTTTACTTCAGTTAATATTAAATTATCATTTTGGTGACCACGAAACTTCCAATGGTCTTTTTTGGCCTTCTTGTTTGTTTCCGTGTGATCCCACTTCCATATTTTCCAATTTCTGATGCAATATTTTTTATATTTACGCGAGATGTCAAATTGTAAACTATATCGAGAATCTTACCCGATCTTGCTCGTTTTCCGAGATTCTCGACCAAAATCACGAGATCCGAGACAACTTCTCGCTATCGTCAGTCGGGATGGTTCCTGAAATCGATGTTTTCTTGTCCCGCCCCGCCCGGATGCATCTCTACACCTGCAACGGAGTCTAAGGGAAAAAAATCCAAATACCTTTTGTTAAATGAATAATATAAAATTCAACTTTATTTTAAAGCATACTTATATTTCTCCTTTAGAATTCCCACTAATTAGTAATGCATCTATTTTGTTCAATTTTATAATTCACCAGACCACTGTGCGAAAAAGGGATTTTTCACAGGTAGTTTCGAAATGAAAATTTAATTTTCGCGTTTTTATAAAATTTGCGAAAAGTCATTATGAGCTTCGACAAAAGTAGGCTCCTACTTTTCGATATTTATCTGCTATGATGTCACCTGGAAACTTCTGATATCAACCAAACTAATAATTATGGTCAACTGAGGATCAATGTTGGTTCAGTCAAATCAACAGTTAGCATCACGGTAAAGCGAAAGAAATTAAAAACTCGCATTCGATATTTTCATAAGACACCTTCTTTTTAAAGAAGGATTATAAATGTTTGATGAGTTTTGAGATTGACTGTCTACACTCCACGGCCTACGTAGATTATATCCTTAAAATCGTACAGATTTATAGCAAATACAATTAGGAGTAATTAAAATCAATTATTTACAATGATTATGATATTAAAATGATTTATTATCCATAATGAAAAACAAAGTCATGAAGTCATACCAAGTAATGTATTCTAAAAAAGGTGTATCATTTTCATTACTTTAAAATATCAGCATAAAGTACAGTACAGTCGTGCATCGAATTCTGATTACCTGTAAGACTCATTATTTAAACTTTACATATTTGCCTACAGAATTAAGTTGCAGTATAGCAAAAAAGGACTGTGTGCCTTTATTTTACAATTATATTGTAACATAAATTGAAAAATGTTGTGATAAATTGTCTCTCCCTACTTCTCCCTCGTCAACTTGGTGATGACATCTATTGTTTACGCATAAAAAATCAGTGCCACAAAGAATATTTCCAGTAAAATTATAGTGTAAAACACATTAAAATCAAATTTCTATACAAATAAAGGACTCTGCACGTTCCTTATGGAAATTGAGTCAATTTAATCGAAGTCCGAAACCTAATTTCCATAAAGAACGTGCGGTTTTGCAAGATACCTGAAAATTCTGTAATGATTACAAAAAACTATGATTGAAACCCTAAAAAGCTTTAAATTTAAATTTATCATCATGAATCATCGTGAAAGTATTAAATCTATTATGCTGTCACTATTTTAACATAGACTCCTCTGGCATTAAGATTTTTTTTCTTCGTGCATGTCGATTATTCTTTGCTCTAGTCAGGGTAACGGGTGTAATTTGAGTCCGAAAGTTCTAATTTTTTTGTATTTGTGTAACAAGAGTCTGATGAGTATTTTCATCAATGTCCGCATTATTTTTCCTCGCACAAGACACGTAAAATACATCATCATACAAAAAATGAAGTTGGTAGATAATATTAATTTTTGCTCTAGCCGCCGTAAAACGGATGGATGCCATCGAACTGGAAATTGAGTGTCTTTTTAATAAAAATAAAACTTTCATGAAAGACTAAAAGGTCGGGAAGAAATAAAAATGAAAATTTTATATTTAGTAAATATACATATTTTACTTATATTAATGCCTGATGGTAATATGAATAGTTTTCCGAGGTTCCCCTCCGAAATTAAGACCATCAGCTGTACGGTCGTTTAGTAGATAACTTTTGTTTTCACGTAAATTTATTCCAATTCTTTTGAATCTTTTATCAAACACTGGACGAAGCGCGTTTTGAATGACTACTCCATTGATGATTCCGAAATTATCTATCTGTACTTCAACATTTCCTATTACTGATTGAAGGTCACCATGTTCATCTTGGTAATAGTAAATGTGACGAATAGTAGGCTCAGGAGATATTCTCGTTCGTTTTCCCCAGAAGGCCTGTGAACTTAATTCTGTAAGAAAAAATAGAAATGGATGAAATTTAATTACATAAAATATGAATTTGGACGACTAATACGGAAAAAATGCAATATATTTAGCTACACTGAGAAAAATGGATTATACTGGTTATGATCTCGGATTTTAGAATTTGGGACATCAATCTATACACAGTAAATCCCCGAGATATCATTCATCAGAATTTGGATAAAAACGTTGCAAAAAATTGACAACTACAATTATCCGACGACCGATCATTTTTATCCGCCTCGTGATAAAAATTATCTGCCGTCGGACAATTGTAGTTTTCAATTGTTTGCAGCGTTTTTATGCAACTTCAGATAAATAATATCTCGGGGTTTTACTATACATATATATTACAAGCTGTAAAATCTAGATGGGTATTAAGTTTTATGAACCAGGATTTAACAAATTAACATCCAGATTATATGGCTTAATATCTATAACGTATTGTTGTCCCGAATTTTAAAATCCAAAAACGTAAACGGTATAATCCATTTTTCTCAGTATATATATATTCTAAAAAAAATAATACGCAGATTTCAAATTAAGGCGAAGCTATTGAATATTCCCTAAAATCTACTTTTCTTAATGTTTACTTTACCGAAATTCATTTGAAAATTTCCTGTTCGCAATTTTTGAAAAAATAGTTACCGTTTGACCTATTTTTTATTTTTCCGAATTGGCTATTTGATATTCGTAGGAGGGTGAATCTCCGCTTACATCGTAAAATTCAATGTCCCTGGTGCTTAGAAAAGAATGTTTTTCACTTATTAGACATGGATATATGTGCTCTAAAGTCTAAACCATTAATTTCGATGCCTATTAATAACGTCCCTAATCACGATTATTGCTGAAATAATAGTTTTTATTTAAAATTAACTGCAAACAGTCAAATCGTCATCGACTAAACTAAAACCATATATATAATTATTGTTATATCATTATCATTAAGCCGTTTCCCTTTCGGGGTTTGACGTGAAATAATCTTCTTCGACTGGGCTGGTAATATTTACAATAAATTCTGTAAATATTTCAAAACATACGCATCCCTATGAAACAGTATCCGTAATAAAAACTTTTTATTTTTGAGGGGGAAAAGCGATTTTGAACAAATTTACCCCACCCATCCCCCCAGTAAGCAGGGGGGGGGTAACTTGTAATTTCAAATGGGAACCCCAATTTTTTATCACAGATTCAGATTCTCCTGTATGAAATACGTAAGTTTTATTCGACAAATTTTTTTCGATTCGCGAAAAAAAACCACCCCCTGCCTCCGGGAAGTGGGGTGGGGTAAATTTGTTCAAAGTCGCTTTTCCTCTTCGAAAATAAAAAGTTTTTATTACGGATATTTTTTTCATGGGATGCGTATTTTTTGACACATTTCGATGTTTCAAGTTAAAAAAACACCCAGTATATTACACATATAACTCCCATAAAACTCTATGGATTTTGACGAAACTCGGTATCCCCCGGTTTTTTATCGCTGATTATAAATCTGAACTCGAAATTGCGTACCAGTTTTGGCACACAACGTCTATTTCGACTCCACCAGTTAACTGGTTAAGCTAGCGGATACATACTAACTTAGGAAATATCAGTAATGTTGAAAATGATTTTTGAATTGATATTACTTTTTGCGTCATTAACTAGAAAAACGTTATTGACTGGACATGTTTCTTCGCTCTTTGGTTTAATCGGCTTTTGTCAATTATTACATGCATAAATTGAACCATTTATTTAAACAAATTAGAGTAAAATTGGTTTTAGCATGTGAATATTCGAGGCTCATTGGTTATTTTTTTATTGCAATCGATATAAATTAACTGCATTATCTAAAAGTATTAAAACATTAGTATGTTTAAAATACTCTTAAATTTCCGTATATTTTCATCAATTTCCGAATTTCCTTTTCTAAAATTAAAATAAATAAAATAAAAAAATAATAAATAAATAAAATAATTAAAGTAATATTAAAAATATGCATACGAATGAATTGTTTACGCAGACGCTCAAAATTCCGCTGAGGGTCTATAGCTAAGTTGTTTAAAAAGTTCAAAAATTATTACAATTTTATCTGACCCATTGCAGATTTTCATTTCTTGATCCTTTAAGATAGTTAATACGATTCATTTGATCTTAGATCCCAAAAAAAATTTCAAAAATGCCAATGCTCGAATTTGCGCTATACGGATCATTCACGAAGATTTCGGTACGTGTAGCTACAGCCTTCCGAATTACCCTTTGTACTAATTTTTATTACTCCGAATTACTGTTAGGCATAAGTTTCATTTCTTCGAATTGCCCCATTTCTATTTTTCTAACTTACCATTTGGAATAACTTTTGTTTCCGTAATACCATTTGCCGTAATTATCATTTATTCTAACTATCATGTGATATTATGACAAACAAAAATTAAGACAAATGCAAATTTGCTAAAAGAATTATGTCCAATGGTAATTCGGAAAAATAAAAATGAGGACAAATGGTTATTTGGAGTAGCAAAATAATATTTCGATTTTTTGAATAGTAAAACAAATACAGTCACATCGGAAATAACGTCATTTTCGACGTCGAGTTTTTCAATAGGGACTAAAGGTGTTTGTAATTTAAACAATTTCTTATAGAAAGTAATATACTGTATGTAAAAATGCACTTAAAATCATAGATATATTATTATATTTACCAACAGTGTTGAGCAAAACCGCTAAGGTAAAAAACAGGGCGATGATCTTCATCTTCTCTAAATAATGACAATTGGCATATGGAAATTTTCCTAAACACTGTAACTAATGAATATTCTAATCAATTTTGTGATGTCACTTGGCAATATTGTTCGTCAGTAAGGTTGATTGGAGGAGTGACAGTTGTTTTTCAGGGGTATTTGTATTTTGTTAATCGCTTTCTCCAATCTTGTATATTTATGCTTAATGCACAATTCAGAGAACCTAAAAGTGACTTATTTATTACGCATTGGAAAGATCAACATAATACTAAGAATGTACTCTGCGTACAGTCCATCTGAAAATTAATCAAACCTTCATACTGCCTTATAAAATCGACGCTGTAAACAATTTTTCGGGAAAATTCCCGAAAATTTTCGGGACGCAATAAACCCGAATTCGAAAATTTGTCCATAAATAATTGTAGGAAAAATTCCCTACTAAGTTCGATAAATTTGTAATGTATTTTGGGAATTTTCACCAAAATAATTCATGAAAATTCCATAGCCAATTCGGTAAATTTTCAAGTATTTAGGAAATTTTCCCGAAAATAATTTCGGGATCATTTCCCACCGATTTCGGTAAGTGTTTGAGTTTTTTTGAGAATTGTACACAAAATAGGTCCCATTGACCTACGCAAATCTAATAATGTAATAATTATTATAATTTAATACAATATTATTTTAATAGTAACGGTATAAACTACTGAATTCTGTCAATCAGAAATTTACTATCGAAAGAAGTATTTATTTAGAATGATCCAGTTATTTTTCACGAACTAAATGAACGTTTCTTCCAAAAAATGTTGAAAACATGTTCTTTATTTGATCAGGAAAATTACCGATATCTACTACCATTATTTATAAGACCTCTAACGCAAATGATAAAATCCATTTCTCTTATATAAATGAAAATAGACACAATGCTAATTGCTTTACGAATTTTGAAAGAAAACTCTAAAAGTTCTTTAGAAAAAAAGATTAGATTGAAATTGTTCATTTAAAAAAAGTTATTTTGATTGTTGTGTTTTTTATCTTCAATTCTAAGTAAATGCTGCAATAGGGTTGTTTCGCAATTTTAGATAAAATAATTTTTCAATATAGTTTATTTCAAGCTAAACTCTGAATACTCCGTAATTTTTTCTGTTGCTTTGTTTAAGAGCAAAATATTGTTAAAAATTGAAATCGCGAAAGCGCTCATTTAAATTGGAACATGTATCATGAACTTTCATGAACTTTCAGCGATTCTCAAAATACAAATTGAGAGTTTGTTAAAAAATGAGGTTATGTCACCATGTTGAGCCAAAGTAAAAACACCAAAATTCAAGTAACAACTGTTAAATAAACAATTTATAATAGTAAAATAAGCTTTTTTCTTAAATAAGCTACAATATTCCTTAGAAAATTAATTACAATTAAGAATCAGGGCGTCTTTCTTGGTTTTATAAGTCATTTTAAAAATTGCTCAATTTTGAGGTGGACTGTATATATTAAATATGTTTTTAGCTGAAAAATGCCGACGTTATCATAAATATCAGTACAACCTTGTAAATATCGCTGCGAAGTATCATAGGTGTATTAACTATGAGGCCGTGTAAAAAATGCGTCACACTGCTAGGGCCGTGGGGGTAACATGTTTTGTGACGATTTGTGACGTATGTGGAGAGGGATTAATGCAGAATGTGACATCACAAATGGAGAATATAAATATGTATAACAGTTTTTTAAATGTTTGAAAAAATTAAAGTTAGTGAAATTATTCTACAAGTAAAGCATTTAAATGCAGACTTTTCACACTCTTTTCCCTGTTCTCCTCTTTCCTCTTTTTAAAAGAATTCTGTTTCTCCCCTGTTTTCAAGAAACTTCCCCTTGAGAAGATCCAACTATTTTTTTTGGAAAGTTAATTCTTTTTTAAAAAGTCTACTATAATCCTTTGGTTCTGAATCCACCTCTTGGATGTAAATTCTACTATTTTGTTGAAGCTTAAACTGTTTTTTTTTTTAAATTCTTTTTTAGTATATAAGTAACTTCCCTAACCGAAAAAGTAACTAATCAATCTTTTCCTGCAAATTGATTGTTTTTAGTTGAAAATTCAACTTATGAATTGTTCATTGGGGGTCATTCACAAAATACGTGATACATTTTTCAGGAACTTTAAACCCCCCCCCCCCCCGTGATACTTTTTCCATAGATCTTGACATGGAGAATGATACTTTGACAGAACCTCCCCCCCTGGACGTATCTTGTATTTTGTGAATTACACTTGGCAACAAATTCATTTTGTTAGTTACGGATCCATTCCTTTGTTTGAAAATTAAAGTATTTTGTTGAAAATTAATTTTTTTAACTGAAAATGTAACTATTCTAGTTTTGGTTGGAAAGATTTTTATAGATTAAAATTCAACTACATGGTTAAAAATGTATGTATTTTGTTATATATTCGTATTTTTTTATAGAAAAAATATTCTTTTTGATTGACAATTCAACTACATATTTGGTTGAAAGCGAGGTTGAAGGTCAAACTGCTTTGTTACAAATTCATTTTATTAGTTAAAGATCCATCTCTTTGGTTTTAGAATGTAACTTTTCTGTTAAAAATTAGTTTTTTTTTTCGGTTGAAAATCAATTTCTTGAACTGCAAATTTAATTATTTCATTTTTGGTTGGAAAATTTCTCCAATTTAGTTTAAAATTCAACTATTCGGTTGAGAATTACATTTTTTGTTAAAAATTCATATTTTTGGGTTGAAAATTCGTCTTTTTGGCTGAAAAATTCAACTATTTTGTGGAAAATTCGCCCTTTTGGGTTGGAAGTTTTATTATTTTGTTAGGACATTAAACTATTTGGTTGAAAATTAACTTTTTTTGCTTGACATTCAACAATTTGGTTAAAATTATTATGTCTCTTGAATGAAAAATACTTCTTATTTGAAAATTCATCTCTTTTGGTAGAAATTTTATCTTTTTTGGGTAAAAGTTCAACTTTTTATTTAAAAATTAATCTGTTTTGGGTTAAGAATTTAACTATTTTGCTGAAATATGACTTTTTTATTGAAAATTCACGTACTTGGTTGAAAGTTGAACTTGTTTGCTAAAAATTCATTATTTTCCATTGAAGATTCATAATTTTAGTTTAAAATTTAATTATTTTGTGAAACATTCAACTATTTTGTTAAAAAGTCATCTTTTCTGGTCGAAAATCTAACTTCTTTGTTGAATATTCGTCTTTTTGAATAGAAAAATCGTATTTTGTACAGAAAATTCGTCCTTTCGGATTGAAAATTCAATTTTCTTATAAAAAAAATTTGTCTTCGTGGCTTGAAAATTCAACTATTTCATTCAAAATGCAATTGGTTTTGGTTGAAGTTTAATCTTCTTTGTGTAAAATTTCGACCAGTTGGTTAAAAATTCATTTTTGTACGTTGAAAACTCAAGTACGTATTTGGTTAAAAATTAAATTATGATGTTGAAAATTCGTACGTCACCCTTGAAATATTTGGTTGTAAATGCAAATTTTTGTTGGATCATTAGTTTTTTGTTGTTAAAAATTCAACTATTTGGTGGAAAATGTATCTTTGTAGGTTCAAAATTCAAAGAAGTTAAAAAGTAATTTTTTTCAAAAATTGAATTATTTTGTTGAAAAATTGTCTTTTTGATTGTAAATGCAACTATTTGGTCTAAAATTAATTTGGTTTGTTTGTTGAAAATTCAACTCTTTCATTGAAAATTCATTCATTTTTTGTTAAAAGAATTTATTACCCTATTTCCCCTGTCTTAAGACCATTTTGGGCTGTGAAGTCTGTTAAAATATTATGTTTGTGTGTTTTCTGTTTTATTTTAGGTGTTTATCAAATGAAATCAAAGAAAAAAATTTTGACTGGAAGAAGGAGAGGGGTGGAAAAAGTTTTTAAAATAGCGTTTGTAAAAAAACTGACCCTTTAATACTTGTCAAGTAGATATTTCTGTCTTAGTAAGATTTTCACTAATTTAAATTAAGAGAGTTGTATTCCCAATATCAACCAAGTTTTTCTCATATGAACAGAGTAAACAATTATTTCAGTTCATAAATCGGTGCTATTTGAATTCGTAAATCGGTACTATAGTAGGCCAAAAAAGTAGATTGGAAAATTTACGTCATTAAAAACCTTCATCCATGAGGATGCAAAATTCGTTGTGCGTGGTACAATTGACATTTTTACTCTTATTCTCGACTTGATCGATTCGTAATTTAGAATTTTTCAATATCGCATACTGTGTTATTTGTAAAATGGCATGAATTATAATTTAAATCTTTCAACTTTGGTTACTGGATTATTGTGACAATAATTCATTTCAACTTGAACGTTTGTAAATGTTAGAAATGAACCATACTCGAAAGATTGAAAAAGTTTGTAATTTATTTTTATTAATTTTTAAACCGCTGTCGCTTTGATATTTTGACTTTCTTCTACGTGAGACACTAAGACTCATCTTATCTTTGTTTCACACATCTCTTGCATATCAACAGTTTCCGGGCAACTGATACTCTTGCACATTGCTCAACCGAGTTATTTTATACAAAACTACAATGCATGAAATGTGCAATATAGAATCTGCGCATGCTTACATTCTCCCTCATCCAATAAGCATGCATCTGTGAAATGAGAGAAAAAAAATCATCAACTGCTCTGATAAACACGCCCTCTAATGAAAAATATTAATTGAATACAATCATTAAATTAAAAAAAAATCGGAATTTAAAAATGTTCTGTTTAAAGAAAATTTCAAATGAAAAAATATTAAATTTTTTTATCAGAGTGTTGCCTACTTTACATAAAAATGTATACTTCCCATAAAAGCACTCATTGAGATTTAGAATCGAATCACGAATTACATGATTGTGTTAGTTTTAAGCTTGATACCTATTTTTATCGTCTCCATGTTCTTCATTTCTCGATGTTTATTTTTATTCATCCTGAATGTTTTATCTTAGATAATTAGGAAGACAGAAAGTGTTTTTTCTAACATCGGATATTTTATCTTGTTGCAGGAGGCGGAAGTAAAGATGGAAAGGGAGGAAAGGATAATGTTTCACCTTCCGGTCCATATCCGGGTGAGTAATCGGAATTAAAGAATTTGACATATATATATAAAGTAAAAAAAAGTAGAAAATACCCACAGGTTAAATTTTCAATATATTTTATTTGGATGTTTAGAAATTGAAAAATACTTTTTTCGAATCATGCAAAGTTGGAATTTTCCACAATTGAAAAAATTCCAAATTGAAAGCTTTAAAATTATAAGGTATTCAAATTCAAACGTGTCTAAAGTCAAAAGTTTAATATTGCAAAGCAAAAGATTAAAAACTTGCAAATTTCAAAGTCACAAAATCTAAAAACATTCCATATTTGTTGACTTCCAAATTTAAATTTCCAAAAATGTACAATTTTTCATTTATTAACATTCTCTGCATTTTTAAGAAATTGTAGTACAATTTTCAATCCATTTTTAATTTCATTGCGGCTCGGTTTCGTGTGACTTAACGTGAAAGGGACAACGTGGATTTATCTTTTGACTATTTTTAAGCTGCGCTAACTTTACGTCAACGGCAATAAGAAATCGTAGAAATATTGCCGCTGCGATGTACCACCGAAAATAAACTGGGATATCTCACTCGGAGTCCCACTGCATCTCGAAAAGCCTGGGAAAGCGTTTCGTAAAATTAGTTGAGAAAGTCCATTTATTCTGTAAGGATGATTTTTAACATTTTGACCCCCTCATCCCTGTTGTAAGGATTCGTAATTCTTACATTCTTACGTAAGGCTTTTTATTTTTTACTCAATATATCAATTATTTTCACTGTGAACGAGATTTCAAAAGATTTCCAGTGAGTTGAAAGGATTTCAAGGGATTTTAAGGACTACAAAATATGTCAAAGAATTACAAATTTTATACGTAATTTAATAAGATTTCCAAAGCTTTTAGGGGATTTCAAGGAGTTTAATCAGACTTACAGAAGTTTAATGTGATTTAAAGAGATACTGAAGGATTTTGACTCATTTTTAGGGCTTTAAAAGAATGAAGAACGATTTTCGCGGATTACGAAGGATTTCAAGAGATTTCAAAATATTTCAGAAGAAGTGACGGGATTTTAAAATATTTGCAAGGATTTCAAATAATTTCCAGGATTTGTATCAAATTTTAAGATATTTAAAAAGATTCCAAAGTATACCCACGAATTTTAGAGGATTTCGTAAGATTCAAAAAGATTTATAACAGATTTTTAAAGGATTTCCGAATATTATAAAGGATTTTAAGGGATTTGGAGGAATTTTAATGGCTTTTAAAAGATTTTTAATTATTTTAAGGGAATTCAAAGGATCTCGTTAATATTTCGAAATATTTTACGGAATTTCCAGGATTGTAACTGAGTTTTAAAGATTTTAAGGGATTTACAAAATTTTCAAAAGAATGTACATGCTTTTAAAGGGTTGAAAAAATTTCTAGGGATTCCACGAGATTTCATGAAAGGTATGCATGCACCAGATTTTCATAATGGTATTAAAAATAATTCCAACAGCTAAAACAGGTTTCAATCAGCATATTTAAAAAAAAATTAGAAAGAGGAAACTTACGTAAGAAATGCTTTAGACCCCCCTTCCAAAAAGGAGCCTTACATAATTATTAATGGATGCTACCATATTAGTAAAATTGTTTGGAGTAGGAAAGCACCAGATATGTTACGGAAATTTTTTGTAACTTATTGGAAAAGAACCAATCCAAGCAAACTTTCCATTCAAATGATTTCCCAGACTTGTTTTCATAAAACTCGGTCAGATCGGACTAAAATCTAAAAACTGCTATAGCAGTTTTTTTATTTTATGTGTAATTTTACATTTATATATAAATCAAAAATTGACCTAATAAAGCCAGAGATTGAATTATTAGTTCTACACAAACCATTAGCAGTCTGCAGTTATTATGTCAGGTCAAATTGTTCAATTTTTGATTTGAAGCAACATTTTTATGTTTTTTCCTTACACAGAGGTGTTTTTTTTTCAATCTTGGACTTGAAATAGAAAGTAAATTTATTTGATTGTAATTGAAGTTTCTTCGACTATAAAATAAAAATAAAGTGCATTTTTCAGTTTCTTACATTTTATTTGCAGACAATCTTAAAAGGATCTCTATCTATTCGTGAGATATTTTTCGTTAAAGGGTGAGCGACTGGATTTCCATGACACGATGCTCTTCCTTACTGAAACATCTGCAGATTATTCTGGGATCTAATGCTCTTTGTGTTCTTTAGTAGAAAACATGTGCACCTCAAGGACGTAAATCTCTATTCTTCGGGTCCCAAGACTTTCTGAAAGTCATGTATTTAGGAAAATCAAGTCACCATATAAATTCAGTCCTGACCTAAAAATCTTAATTAAAAAAAATAAGTAGCTCACTATAATATCAAAATGAGTTTAGAGTAAAAATAACTTCAGGGAAAACCTCCAATGTCCAGGGCTGCCACAGACTAATGCACTTGAAAAAAGTGACTAATTTAAGCTAAAAAGTGACTAAAAATGACTACACTATTCACAAAACAAGATTTCTGTAATGTCAATTGAAACACTTATCTACTCAAAAATTTATGTTCTGTTACGCATAAAATTTATCTGCTTGAATTTACAAGATTAGATGAAATTCGATTGCTGAATTCGAGGGTTACAAAACAACGGTCACAATTGCTAGAATAAATTTTACAAGTAATGTTCGGACAAATGGTAATTCATTTTATTACACGCTAAATAAACCTTTGGCATTTAACTACCGTATTGATATTTCGATGATTTACAAAGGAACTAGATAACCAGAAAATTATAAATGAAAATAATTTAAATTATATTATTGCAGACTTTGTAGCCTGAAATGCTCTCATAACAGGGTATATAGGGTGATTTTACACGAAAATAGGGGAATAATAAGGGAATCCTTTCTTTTAAATAAAATTAATGCAGGTACCTTATTGAATTTAATTTTTGCTGTGTCAACAAAATATATGAATTTTCTACCGAAAAGCCTAATTTTTTACTAAAAAATAAGAATTATCGACAAAATATATGAATTTTCTACTGAAAAGGATAAATTTTCAACAAAAAATTGAATTATTTAAATTTTCAGATAAAACCATTAATTAAAAAAAAAACAAGAATTGTCAAGAAAATAATTCAATTTTCAATAAAAGAGATCAATTTTCAATTAAAATGATGAATCTTCAACCAAACAGTTGCATTTTTAACGAAAAAATATGGAATTTTCACCAGAAAAGAGATGAATTTTCAACAAAAAAATTAATTTTTGAACAAGAAATCTAAATTTTCAACTAAAGATTTGACATGTGACTTTTAATCCCGAAAAGATGATTTTTCAACCAAAAATGTAATTTCAACCAAGGCAGCTGAATTTGCAACCAGATAGTTGCATTTTCAAACAAAAAATGTGAATTTTCTACTAAAAAAATGTAAATTTCCATCAAAAGAGTTGAGTTTCCAAACTAAGAAGTCGAATGTTTTAGAAAAAATTTGACTTTTAATCCCGAAAAGATCAATTTTGTACCAAATAGTTGAATTTTCAAGGGAAAAAAAAATTAATATTTAATCAAACAGTTGAATTTAGAGCCAATTAGATGCAATTTTAAGCAAATGAGATAAATTTTCTAACAAAAGAGATGAATTTTTAACAAACAAGTTGAGTTTTCTAGCTGAAAAGTTGGATTTTGTAGAAAAGGTTTGACTTTTAATCCCGAAAACATACATTTTCAACAAAAAAGTTAGTTTTCAACCAAGTATCAGAACGTTCAATAAAAAAAAAGAATTTGTAACCAAACAGTTCCGTTTAGAACCAAATGGCTGTATTTTCAAGCAAAAGAGACGATTTTCAACAAAAAAGTTGAATATTGAACCAAATAGTTGAATTTGCAAACAAATGATCGAAATTTTGAACAAAACAGATTAAAGTGCAACCAAAAATAGTTTCATTTTCTACCAAAAAGACGAACTTTTTAGAAGACAGTTAAATTATCAAGAAAAAAAAACATTTTTAACCAAGAAAGATGACTTTTCTACCAAAAAATGATACATTTTCTATTCAGAAAGACGAGTTGTCAACAAAACAGTTGGATTTTCTTAATGCGTTCTATTAATTCAGTTCGCAATAAAGCAAAAACAAAGAAAAAGAGGAAGCTTTTGAAAAAATGAGGGAAAAAAAGAATTGTTTGAAAAAAGGGTGAAAGAGAGGAACAAGGGATAGTGTATTTTTTTTTAGATAAAATCTAAAGTGAAATGGATTAATGTGACTAAAGTGGTCTTTTCCTTAAAAAAGAGTGATTAAAAGTAACTTAAGTGACTATGTTGGCAGCCCTGCGAATGTCGAGTAGTTTGAAAACCAAAATTGAAAGCCAGACATTTTTTTGACGTCTTGAACTCGTCAGTGAAAGACAAGTTTTTTAAACTTTCCACTCGGTGCGCAATAGAGTTTCGAACTCTGAACTTTCCAAAAAATATGTCACTTAATCTGTCTTCAATCATTTTCATACACATATATTTTTGAACATTTAGAATATAAAATTAAATGAGAAATGATTGATTTAAATTTGAATATTCACAACGAAAAAATTCGATAGGTTTCAAAATGAGGGAAAATTGAGAAGTCAAATCTTCTTGATTTTTGATCAAAGGAGAAATGGTATGAGAATTCAGTAAATGCAACCCTGAAACTTGTTGAATCGTAGAATATTTCCGGGGCGGATTTATGGGAGATTGAATCTGTCTTTTTGAAAGCTGTTAATTTGAACTCCCGCGCCCACTGCCGAATTTAGAGCGAAACAAGACAGTGCGAGTGCACAGTCATAGTGCTTTAAAATATCTCTTCTCTCCCACTGCTAAAATACTTCGTCTCCGTAGTGAATACCAAAACTATTAATATTACTCGGTTATTTTCGTGGGGACTTCTCACCCTGCTTGCTAGCTTACTTTTTAGACCGAAATCTCTATCATGAATGTAAACCACTTTAGAAGGATTGAAGTACTTCCTTATTATCTAATCAGTAAAATTAACACTAGAAAAATGAGGCTTATTCGAAAAAGTAAATCTGTATGAAGAACCATTATTAAATTATTATAATGTTTCAAATATTTTCTTAATTTTGATTTTTTAATTATTTTAGTTAACTTTTTATATATATATTTGTTAAATTTGGTACAACCGGTACAAAAATTCTTGATTCAGGGTGGAAGGTTTTAATCGGGAAAAACATTCTCCGTCATTTTCCGTTTCTTACCAATTTTTCACTAGTGTACTTATTTTTTCTTAGCGTAATTGCAAACTGTTTGCAATTTAGACAATAAGTAAATAATATTCAAATAGAGTTATTTGTTTAAAACCTTTTTTCTTTTTCAAAATTTGGTTTAAAGATTTCAGCCATGGAAGAATTTACATTCAAAATTGGAAACAGTAGAGTTGTAGAGAATGTTTTCTTCGAAAAAATAAGCCATCATTTATTCGAATTTCACCATTTTAAAAAAAATGGTAAGCAGCGATAGTAAGATAAAATTCGATTTCAAATAAACGTTGTTAAAATAAATGTTTTTTTATAAGTTTCAACTTTTTTTTGGTCAATGATATCATCCGTAATATTCTTTTGATTTTTAAAATCATAGAAAAACTATTTTTTCCAGAGTTTTGATTTTTGTCACAACTACCTTAAAGCTGACATTTTTTTTTTTTTATTTGAAGTAATAAAAATTGAACTGCAAAGTTACAGCACTCAGAGTGGAACTCTTTTGAATTTTAAAGTATTAAAATTTAAGCTTGCAACATTAGAAATTTTGTATTTAAATGCTCTATAATTTATACGTTTATAAAGTAGAAATTTTTAACACTTTTCGATTGATTAATTTTAAACTAAATGCTGTTAAACTTCAAAGTTAAATTTTCTTAACTATTATAAATTGAAAAGTTCAAAGATTTCTGGTCTAAAATATAAATCTAAGATATGTTATCATTTTCAATGCTCTAAATTGAAGAATGAATCAACAGAATTTGTAAATTTGTAAAATTATATAATTTATGCAATTTTAAGTTAGAAATGTTAAAAACTATATAATTAAAAATTTTTTTAAATCGAAAACTGTTAAAATTAAAAGTTAAATTATTTTTATTTTAAGTCGTTTTAAATTAATAATTTTTCAATTATTATTGATACATCAAAATTCAACACTTTCTCTTAAAAATTAATTTTTTTTTTTAATTGAACAATTAAATTGTATAGTTCAAAGATTAATTTAAGCACTCTGAAATTTCGAACGATTCAAGGCTTTCTATTTTCAAACAATTCAGTTTGAAATTGTTTAGTTTTGAATACTTTATTTAAATCTAATAATTTTAAATGAACCTTATAGGTTCTATAAAATCGTCCCATATCTTCAAAAATTCTAGAAACTTCTTTAAAACCCCAAGAAAAAAATTTTAAATTCCTTAAACCATTTTGAAATCCTTGGAAATTACTTGAAAGATTTTTAATTTTTTCAAATCTCCTGAAACGTTTTAAAGCTCTTGAAAGTTCCATGGAATTTTTAAAAATACCCCAAAATCGTTCAGATCCTTTAAAACCCCTTCAAATTATTGAAATCTATGCGACTTTTGTCTTTTAATTTTTTCCATAGCTTGTGCCGTTTGTCCACAAATTTAATTCTTTTATTTTTAGTTTTATTTTCTACGGTTAAAACAAAAACTACGCATCCTATCAAAAAGTGATTGTTAACAAATTTGTTGATCTTTTTTGAATGCACAATTTTTGTCTATTCATATTTTTACGTACGTCGTTTTCCCAAAGATTTAATTTTTCTATTTTTAATGCTATATTTTTACGAATAAAACAAAAACTACGCATCTCACTAGAAAGTTATCAATAACAAATTTGTATATCTTTTTTATATGCATAATTTTTTTCTCTTCATTTTTTTCATATCTTGCATAGATTGACCGCAAAATGGAATTTTTTATTTTTAATTATTTTTTTGTGCGATCAAAATTTGAATTTTTGATTTTTCAGAAAATTCCAAAATTTGTTATGACAGTATGGTAGAGTGTTCAAGAAGCAACGTTTTTCTTCTTCTGACTTTTTTTCATATCGTGCGTTTTTTGGCTTAAAATGTCCATTTTCGTTTGTTTTTTCGAATTTTGTAAATGCTATAACTCCAGTAATTTTTATTTGATCAAAGAAGTCATTGGGAAAAATTGTTTGTCTTTTTGAGTACTACGTACATCCATACATAGAATTCTCTAATCTTAAAAAAAGTGGTCTCAACAATTTTTTAAATGCGCTCACTTTTTGAATTTTTTATCGAAAATGGCTGGCTAACGAACTTAACCTTCATTTTAGGACACTTGAAGAGTATACGTGAACATTTGACAAAAACGGGGGGGGGGGGGGAGTCAGCTTTTACGCAAATCTAATACCTTCTCTGCTGAAAATGTAAAAAGTTGAAATCGGGCTTTTTTCAATGTTGCATTATATGATATGATATGAAATTAGTGATACTTCAAGAGATTGGATAGATATTATAATTAACCAAAAAAGAAAAAAAAATAACCCAAAAAATAATATAAATAATTATAAAATAAAATTAATTTAATTTGCCTATTATTACTTATCCATTATTATTTGTTTTAACATTTTTTTAAATTCTTGTTTAAAAAATAAATACACTGTCATTTCTCGGTTTTTTCCTGTCTCAAAACATTCCCGGTTTCCCCGTCCAGCCGCCACACTGATTATTGTTTACAAAAATTCTCTTCACCTTAAATTTCAAATTGAGTTCAAATTTCTCAATTAAAAGTTGAAAGCTTTCATATTCGATCATTTTAAATGTTGCCCGTTTCAAGTTTGAAGCACTTAGAATTAAACAAGTTAACATTAGAGCGTTACAAATAATTTGTATCGTTTCTAATTTAAATATTTCAAAAAGTTTAAATTGAGCATTGTACAAAAATGTACGTTTGAAATGGAAAGTTTTAGATTGAATGCTTGAAGATCACTTATAACAAAAACATCTTACGTCATAAAATATGTAAAAACGCTTATCAGTCTGTCTAAGTCACGTACATTTCGCTGATAATTCTTTTTATGTACTTTGTTACATAAGCTTTTTTTTGTTAGAATTTAGAACTTATGTTTCTTAAAATGGTTTGAAACATTTTGAAACAAAATATTTTAAGTCAGAGATTCCTTAAGATTCTAGAATTCCTTTAACAATTGAAAGAATAAATAGTCAAAACATTGTAAATCTAAACTTCCCCAAAATAGAACAATTTTAAAGTTAGATATTAAAAAGTAAAAGTTAAAAATAAATTTGAATAATTTTTGAATGGAAAGCGTTTGATATTGAACGTTTTTAAGTCGAAACGATCAAAATTGTGTGATACTCAGTTTAAATTATTCAAAATTGTACGTTTAGAATTTAAAGTTTTAATTGTAAATCGTCTTTGACATTGCATACTGCTCTTAAATTAAATTTCTTTTAATTTCTGTGATATTAAATCACACAAATTTAAGATGTAAAGTTTTAATAATAAACTATTTTAAATTGAAAAAGTCCAAAATATATTAAATTCGGATTGAAACTTTCAAAATTACAAGTTAGATTTGCAATATTCAAAATGGCTGATCCATTATGATGGATTATTACATAAAAAAGTTTTAATTAAAACGAATTTCAGTGTGATAACTGAAAATTATACGAACTCGGGGGCTTTTTAGGTCTCTAATAACGAATCTGAAGTCAGAATTTCCAACTTCAAAATGACTAAGTTAATATGGCGGACCATACGTAAAAATGGGTTTTTATTTTTATGATATTAGATCTGCCATTTGTATTTTTAAATTTTGAATTCAGATTCATTATCAGCAACCCAAAAAACCCTAGCATTCGTTATTTTCAGTTATACTGAGTTTTATCTTAAACTAAGATATATATATATATATATATATATATATATCCATCTCAAGGTTGTGAGACGTGGCCATGAGTGTGATTTACCGCGGTCCTACTGGGAGGCGACTCAAAAAACCCTAGGGTAGGATATTTACAACCAAATTTCTTTACTTAAGATTATTTCGTTAACTAAGATTCGTTACTGAACTTTGACCCATTCGGAGACAAGGGTGCAGATTTCGTATTATATCTCAGTAACGAATTATCTGAATATTGAAAAACAAAATAATAACTAAAATAAAGCACATTCGATTTCCGATAAATTTTTTCCATTTTTTTTAATAGTTTTGTTGAGATTATTTCATGAACGTTGTAGCTGTTTTAAAAAGTAATATAAAATGTGTTGACCCCTAAAGAAATAGTTTTAAAAAATTTTATTGAAAAAAAATTAGTTGCAAATATCTGTTCAACCTGATGGCAACAAATGGAGGGCATATTCGTCTTCAGCATTCAAAAATACTTTGGAAATGGTATATCGCATTCAGCGAGTACATATATCATTTTTACTATTATTTACTGATCAGTGATAATCGAGTCACTTAAATGTAAAAGAAAGAGTCAGTTACATTGAGTAATTTATAATAATAAAAGGCCATATATTTTTCTTAATTGTTCTTAATTTTTTTTATTATAGATCAAAATTCGACAACAAAACTTTTTTTTAATAATTCTCGTATAGTGATTTAGATCATCGTCGTTTCTTTCTAAACTAATATTATTGGTGGATCATTTGCAGTTTAAAATTGAAGTTTAGCATAATTTAGAATGGAAGTGATGAATTGGACTTTGTAAAAGAATAATCGATGGATTATGAAATTTTGCTTTTAAGTAGATATTCGGGCCAATGAACGGAGGAGGAAAGGAAAGATAGCGTTGGGTCCAGAGAGAGAGTGGTGCGTGCGGATCAATACCAATAGAGTACCTATAGGACATAGACGCAGAGTCTCGGGTGTGTCCGATCTCTCGCGCAGCATCCCTCTGCACTGTTCTCATCTGCATGCTTATTTATACTTCGATTTCTATTCTTACTTATCTTTCCCTATACGTGGAAATCCATCGAGACCTAGACCTATTATCTCTCTACCTTTTGTCTCATTCTCAATCGACGAGAGCAAAAAAAAAACAAACTTTGTGGTTGATTCTGAACCAATCTATTCAGATTTTTACATTTTCCAAATAGGAAAAGTAATCATCCAAAAATTCACACAGTCATACAAATTTATAATTTTAAACGGAAAAATTGAGGTAACGGGGTGGCCACAGGTCAGAGAAAACCTGGAAAATCAAGGAATTTTGTTGGTCAGGGTTTCGTATGATGAAAGAAATCAATTTAAAAAAAAAGTACAAACAACAAATAAGACAAAAAAGCACTTTCGAGATGACGTTTTGCTGATTCAAGTCCAAAAAAATTTGACCAGAAAATGCTATTCAGTTTCTAGGAAATAGATGTGTCAGTTGACAATCTCAACGCGAGTCTGACCACAAATTGGAACGGGTTCGGCTGCGGATTGCGATAAAAAATATAAAATCGTCAGTTTGAATAGAAACTAAAACTTACTCCCGAAATATTGAGTTTCTGAATGGTATGGGACGATTTTATGGGACCTATAAGATTTTAGGATATTTAAAAATATTCCAAAGATTTCAATGATTTTAAAAGCCTTCAAGATATTTTTATAAATTTTTCAGGATTTCAAGAAATATCATCGGACTTCCTATAATTTCACTGGATTTTATCATATTTTAATGGATTTCAAAGAATTTTTCACCAGAATCGAGGGATTTCGTAGGATTTCAAAGATTTTAAAGTATTTCAAGGTACTTCCAAAGATCTTAAAGTATTTCAAGGTACTTCCAAAGATTTTAAAGAATTTCCAAAATTTTAGGATATTTGAAAAGATTCTAAAGAATTTCCAAGAAATTTCAATAATTTGAAGGGACTTAAAAGGATTTTAAAGATTTTGGGGTGTTTTTAACAATCCTAAGGAAGTTTCAAGAGTTTTAGAAAGTTTCAAGGGATTTCAAAACATTTCAAAAGATTTAAAGAGATTTTCATACATTTTTTTCAATGCATTTGAATACGTTTGGAATTCACCCTAAATTCTTATTAATTTATCCTGAATTCTTCGCAATTCTCTTGATTTTTTTTGTTCACTTGAATTCATTTAAATGTACTAAATTTTACTCTATTCTATTCAGTGGATTTTTTTAGCTTTTGTTTAATTCATCGTGAAGTCTTTTAAACTCACCTTGCATTCTTAGGCATTTAATCAAATTCTTCTAAATTCCCTTGAATTTTTCCAAACTCATTTCAAACTTACTGAATCCAATGAATTATTTCTTCTTTTTTTTATTGTTTTCAATTCACTTAATTTTTTTTAATTCACATTGATTTTTTATGAATTTCATCGAACTCCTCTCATTTTCCATAAATTCCTCTTAATTCACTCCATTTTTACTGAAATCAATGGAATTTAAAAACAAATCCAATTCATGTGAGTTCTTTTGAATTTAATTTTAATTGTTTTGAAGTCTTATTAACCGAATTTTTTAAAATTCAAATGAACATTAGTCACATTATTAATGACCATTAGTCACTTTTTCGGTTCGATTATGACTCTTTATCCCTTTTTTTAAGTAAATTAGAATTTTAGTCTTTAGATATTAATTATCAGAAAAAAATGAAAAATTTGACAGAGAATTTTGACAATGAAGTTTTGCAGCTGCCATATGTAAACATTTATGCTACATTTAAAAGAAATCTTAATGGTATTCATAGGCAACCCTGCAGATTGGAACAAATCTTGTGCTTAGTGTCTCAGTCTAGAACATTCTTTTAGGATCGAAATAAAATCTACTTTCTTATGCACCCAAATTATAATGCTAAAAAAGTTCACAAATCAAAATTAAATTTTCAATTACCTCGTTTCCCGCTCACTAGAGACAAATATATAACAAAAGAAAAAGTAGGGAGAAAAAGGAAAGAGTTAACTAAAACCAATCCATCACTATTTTTTATTCTTTCTCCGCCTTTTTTATAGTACTAGGGCCTAACATATTTCAAAATTTTAAGACTCCCTCATCAGGGATTATTCATAGGAAAACTACTGGTATGAACAGTAGAAACTTATATGCATTAAAATTCACATAATACCTGAAAATAAAAAAATAGATATTAACATAAAAAGTTATTTCGTCTAATTTTGGATTCTATGGTCAAAATTTATTTCCATATATAAGACTTTATTATTGTAAACAAAGAATCAATTTATCCAATTATCAACCCCATTCGAAACTTTGTTTTCGAGAGGTTATTTTTTTAATGAATTGCTTTATTTGTTACCATCTCTCTTTGTAAATAACATCTACATGAATTTTCTATTTTTTATTTCTTTTATGATAGAGAATCTTGACATCATACCAATTAAAATCATGACGTGATCATGTGTTTTGATATGATTGAGTAATATTTAGGACTTCTATGAAAATTATTTGGTTGACACATTGTTTATCTAGTTTCTCATACCTATGTTTTCCCAATTTTACAATCGTAATACTTTTGAACTTTTGTAAACCTAACTTTCCTAACATTTAGTTCCAAATCTTTGCAATTTTTCGAAAATAAGGTAAAACCACCCGGTTGAATTATTATTGATCAATATTGATAATAAACTTTCAATATTATTTTTGTTTCTATTATCATTTTTACTTTTGCATAATATGATGACTTCTGTTTTGTATATGTTCTTTAATAACATCAAATAGCTAATGGATGAGAAAAAGAATTTGATTACACAATTTAATGTTTTTCAATACGTATCTTGCATAAAAGTTTAAAAACATTAGTACGAAAACGAGTCTTGATGTTCGCAAGTGTTGGGAACAGGAATCTTTGATTAGGAACTTCCCACTTAAAATTAAAAATAGCCTTGAAGTTTCAGAATATAAAAAAATTGAACTTCATACTTCAGAATGAATAGTCGAGTCTTTTATTTTGCAAGGAAGAGAAAACTCTGAGGGTCGTAATTATCTCGCCAAGCTAGACGCTCTGATTTATGGGATAATTTGTTCTAATTTGATCTTTATTGGTACCTTCACCTTGCAAGGTTGCGTAGGGAGGTTGATAATAATTTATTATTTTTCATGTTCATTGAGTTTTAAATATTTAATATAGGATGAATGTCCTATTAAATTTGGATTTTTGACTTCTTAAATACAATTTTTTAAATAAAATAGACATTGAGGTAAGGAAACGCCTTTTTAGGCTATAATAATTCAATATTGTCATAATTATTGTATTATATATATCTCTTTGTTCAAAAGCTTTGCAGGAAGCTTCCACATTATAATTGAAACTTGATAAGGTCGACAAATATTTCAAAAGTAACTCCCTAAAAATAAAGAAAAGTAAATTAAATTATTCCTAAAGTTTAATAAACTCAAGATTGAGATTAGTTGAAAGAGTTGGGAGAAAATTTTTCTAATCTGCATTTTTTAAAATATATTCAGATGCCTCTTGTTGCAAACGAAACGAAACGATAGACCTCGTAATACTTTTTAAATTTAGAAAATGGGTCACATTGGTCTGATTTCAGTGCATTCTTAAAAACGAGAACAGTAGTAAATTTTCGATTTAATGGCCATGAACATTCTGCACCTGCAACCAAAATCTCGCTAAATCTGTGGTTTTTATATTATTAGCTTTTTTTTTTTTAATTGTAACTTTGAAACTTGTATTGGTTGAATGAAATTATGATTGTAAAATAAATATATAGTTTTTGCCATTCACCTATGAATTTAATAGACGAATATGCTTCAGATCCTTTTTATTGATTGAATATCGTTTAAACATTGGTCAGCAGCAAAACTTCTTTATTCTTCTGTTCCTTTAATCCGACTTACCGGAAGGGGTGCTACTTATAATTCGACCAGCATAATTGTCGGACTTCCCTCGCTTAACATATTGCACGAGTGGAAACGTGGCTAAAATACTGTGAATAATAATACCCACAGCTCAATTAATTCGACCTCGATAAAAAGCAAGGAAAAAAAACAATCGAGAAGCAATATCTGTTTGGTGACGTCCTCTTTATCCTCAATGCTGCCATATATTTAAAATATTTGGACACCATCTCTATATACTCTCAAGGAGGCCAATTGTCAAAACTAGATAAAAAAGTCGTATTATTTTATTTATATTGTAAGCATTATAGCTTTCATACGTGAATAATTTGTAAATCATTTTGATGGGGTTTTTGACTTTTTTATAATAGGCTGTTTATTATTTTTTTATTCCAGTCGATGTCAGCGACGCCCCTAAGAAGAAAGGATTCTTCAAGAATTTTTGGAAGAGGTCGCGTCACTATTCTCTGGAAAACCAATAGCCCAGGTGCGCCAGGGTAACCAATCGCCAACGACAGCGTCAAGAAAATCACCAACAAAATCACATCGCCACCACAACTCTTTCAAGCAACCCTTGCTGCTGTATCGTTCAGTAACATATGGGCTTTGGAACACTAAAACGGAAGTACGTGTTTTCGAAATTTGTTTATTTAACCCCTATAATTTTACAAAATAAAATAAGAGGATACCCTAAATTAGGGTAATTCTGATAACATTCAAATAAGTATTTTGTTTCCTCCTTTGTCCCTGACAGTTCCACTAATTAACTTGGTTTAACACCACTAAATTACTCACTAGTGTTCAATAAAATACTTCAGAGCCGGTTTAACAATTTAAATCAAGGTTTAATATTGCCCCAGTGTATGGTAGGATTGTCGAAAATTGGAAACTTTTAGGGAGAAATATCGTAATTTTAAAGTATTTAAACAATTAACAAATGTGTTTAAAATTACTTATCAAAAGAGTTTTTCATTTAATTTATAAATATTTTTGGAAATGATCCTTGAATGCTGCTCTGAATTAAAAATCTATCCAGGTAATTGAAAATATTCTGTGAAAAAAGATCTTTCGTCCCGCTGGGAATAGAACCCAGGTCTCCCGATTGGCGGCTGGTTGTTCTGCATCCGCAACTCACAACCAACCAACAGTCGGTACACCTGGGTTCGATTCCCAGCGGAGCAAAAAAGGCTCTTTTTTACCAAATATTTTCTAATATTTTAGATAAAGATGACATCTTGTCCGTATGAATTTGATGGCTCAACGTAGGTCGTTACAGTAAAGTTCTGTTTCACACTTCGTGAAATATCTCCTCTTATAATCGACTGTATACAAGTCAAAAAATAGCATTTGGATACAATTTAACAATATTTCTTGATTTAAAACCAAATACATGGCAAATCATGCATGACGACAGTTGGCAGGTTCGGGATTGCCTTGCTAATGAAATACGTTTTTTTTAATATGGAAAATAAGGAGACAAGTATTTACTTATTATTTATTTTTAAGGGTAAACATTTTGGTGTGTGCAAATTTTACTTTGAATACCCGTGCAATTTTTAAGATATTAAAGTTGTTTTTGTTTCAGTCTTTTTTAAATTAAAAACTCCACCTTCTTTCTTGAGATTTTTAGGAATAATAGTTACTCATATAGCCTACTTACCATTAATATTCTATTTGGTATTTTTTTGTTCGGGGAAAAAATTATATTTGATTTTTTTTCAAAACCTTGCATTAAAACACGAAATTTTCTCAAAACAACCACATTTTTTCGTTGTAATTTTCAGGAAAGATAGGTCAATTTACCTGAAATTTTAAATCTGGGGTGTATTTGTATTTCGGGAGAAACAACATTCTAATTTTTTTACTTTTCTCTTATTCAATATATTTTACTGTTATTTTTAGCTTCAGATCAGAAAAATG
Organism: Andricus grossulariae; assembly: GCA_011634705.1. NCBI lineage: Eukaryota > Metazoa > Arthropoda > Insecta > Hymenoptera > Cynipidae > Andricus > Andricus grossulariae. Next base: position 27,792 of record JAABKJ010000789.1, read on the forward strand.
TTATTTTATTGCAAATAACGATATAATGCGTCAAAAACTGCAAGGCTTGTTACTTTTTATTTTTTTTTCCTGCCAAAAAACAAAGGCAGTCTGCCTCAATTTATGGTAAGTACTATATACTTACCTATTATTCCTAAAAAATTAACGAAAAAAGTGGGGTGTTTGAGAATTTTTTGAATTTTCTTGAAAAAAATTAGAATAACTACAATTTTTATAGTTTTTAATTCTTTTGCGAATTTAGAAAGAGTGCAAAAATTGCAATCTCATTTTATCCTTAAAATTGCGAAGATTCGTAAAAAGTGTAAAAATGTCGCTATGTTATTAATTCCTTATTTTCCATGTAAAAAAAACATATTTCAGTAGTATTATCTGCAATGGATTTGGTCTTGATTCAATTAAAGATAATTGTTCAAATAATGATGGATATTTATTTAATAAAGGTAAATTAAAAAAATGATTATGTTTCCCGAGAAAATATTAGCTTCAAATATTAAATTGGCACTTAGCCAGAGGCTGTTGACCATCTTTTGGGGTCACACCAAGAAATTGAGTTCTGGTAAAAATAAATAAAGTGCATACTAAAATATCTTTTTCGCCAAGATCTTTTTCACTTTGATTTTTAAGTTTCACCAGTTTTCATAGAATAAACAAGATTTTGTGGGATTTTTAACGAATTCTAAGAATTGTATACGTTTTCCACGAATTGCAACAGATTTTATGGCATTCCATAATATTTGATACCATTTCAAAAGATTCACGTTTTACTTTTTTCGTAAAACTTTTTAAACTTTTTATCTAACCAACATAAACAATCGCGTTCTACGCGCATGTGTAGTTTTTTGTTTTGAGGGGAAAAATAATTTTCAATACAAAATAAAAATTTCTAATAACTGTTTACTTGTTAAAAATTGTTGAACACTCAAGTTCGAGCTAAAATTAGATTTTAAGACCTGAGAACAAGGAAATAAGTATTATAAATTGAATTTTAAAGTTGTATAATTTTCCTAAGATTCATGAGAAAATTTAAAAGAAAATTTGAAGATTTCAGATGTGTCGAAAAAGAATCTAGATGTTTTTAGAGAATTTTTTTATTATACAGGATTTTATGAAAAGAAATTAAAAAATATTTGATAAATTTTCGGAAGTATTAGCAATCTCTTAAAAACTTCTAAAATTCCTAAATATTCTTTAAATTGACTCGAATTTTTTTTAAATGCATAAAAAATTCTTTAAAATAAAAAAATGCCTTAAAATATTTCAGATTCTTTTTGAAAATTTTGGAACTCTTGAGATATTCTCTTTAAATTTATTTCTTAAAATAAAAAATAATTAAAAATTTTCCTGTAATTCTAAAGAAAAATTTTCATTCTCTTGAAACCTTTCAAAATTCCTAAAAAACTGTTTTTTTTTTAAATCTTTATAAAATCGAAATATCTCTTAAACTTGATCAATTTTTTTCTAAAATTTTATAGTCTTGCAAAATTTTTCTTTAAAATCTTCTACATTCTTTTCTGCAATTTTAGGACATGTTTTTCAATTCTCTCTTAGAATTCGTTTTCTTTTTTAACAAAAAATCATTTGAAATTTTCCCGTGAATCTTAAACAAATTTTATTCTTACCTTGAAATGTTTCATAATTCTTAAAAATATTTTACATTTTTTACATAATCTTTAAAAATTTTGTTTAAAATTTGTTTAAATCTTCTAAAAATTTCCATTATTTTCGAATCTTTTAAAAACTTCTAAACATTTCTTTTGAAACAATTTAGTTTTCTTAAAAAAATTAAAAAAAATTCGAAATAAAAAAAATTGACTCAAAATATTCCATTTTTTTTATATATATTTTGAAATTTTCAAAACTTAAAATTAGCCGTTTAAAATAAAACCTAAATCATTAAAAATTTTCCCCGAAATCTTATTGTCGGTACCGGTATTTTTTTTGTGACAGGTACCGAAACTTTTTGTTCATTTCCTTAAAAGTGTCAAACAGTTAAAAAATTATAGTGTGATAACAAAATGTTAAAAATAGAATTATTTCACAATATCAAAAAATCGTTTACAATTAAAATTTTCCTTTTATCAATAATGTTTAGAAACATTTAGAAATTTAGAAAAATAATGAAATAACATTGATTATTTGTACATTTTAATTTACAAAATTGATAGTGCAGAAATTCGTAATCTTTTTTTAATAGTTAAACCAAATGTAAACAGTGTCGCAGTCAATCAGGTTTTACACAACAATGTGTCCAATATATTCGAGATATTTGGTAACATCACTTTTTATTTTTGATAGGATAAAAAATGAAGCTTAAGAATATTTGTTTCGTCAAATATGAGAAAAACATTCATTTTCTCATTGCAGGACAATCCTTTTTGAAACTGCCGCAAGCCTAGAGGCGAGGATAGCTTAACGGACTTTAATTGACATCCACGAAATCGAAGAGGTGACGGAGGAAAAACCGCCATCGATCGAATCTTCATCTCTCCTGCCTTTTGGTAACAAAAAAGCGACCTAAAAAATAGAGAAAAAAAAACTAAAAACGCATGATTGTCGTAGACGAATGTGAGAGCGAGAGAGAAAGCCTGTTCTTTTTTTGTCGAGCCGTTTCAGCACGAGGTAGTGAAGTGTTTTTCGCGATTTCCGACAGAGATAAATATACGTGTATAATAATGTTGTCGTGACGTTGGTAGACCCTGGTTTTCCGAATATGTGTTTAACGTTTGCACAGACCATGTAAAATTACGCAATGTGATTCAGAAACGTTCTAGCGAGTTCGAATTAAAAGCCTAGGTTAATAATAACGTCGATTAATGCCGTTTTTTTTCTGAAAACGAAAAAAAATATACACAACGGCCTAATATCGCCCTTATTCTAAAAAAAATTTTATACCAATTTTTTATTAATCACTAAAATCTCGGTTAAGAATTTATATGACTTTTACTTTTCGAACAGGAAATGCAGTTTCTCTTTGTAAATAATTTGATTTAAAAGTTATTCCCAGTCATTCAAAGAAAAATATTTATTTATAAATTCTTCTTTTCTAATCAGTGCCAAATTTTAGACTATTTATCGGCAATACATTTTTTTCGTCTAATTATTTATGTGTAGTAAAACATGTCCTGGACGACATTAGGCTGAAATTGCACCGAGCTTAGAATTGTTTTAAAAAGAAAAGGAATATCTTAGTGAGGGAAAATGTTCAGTTTGGGAAGGACGTTCTATCGATTATGATCGATAAATGACGTACATATTTTACTCGGTTCTACACATCGTGTAGGGCTTCGTAGTTAAAAGTTTTTGAATGAGAAATTATTAATTAAATTTAATTAAATTAATAATTTCGGACTGTTAAATTTCCGGAGAGGTTTTTCTTAGGGCGTTTCTCGAAACGTCTCAGAGGACTCCGCAAAACTGCTATAATCGTCCTTATTATTAGGGTAATTAATATCGCCGCGATCGTCGAATTATTCTTTATGAATTAATGAATTATTAGTTTCAAAAAAGAGTATTCGAGAATAGCATACTTTAAAGTCTAGACGATTTGCAACGTGTGAAATATAAAATGAGAGATTGCGATCGTGTTGTTGTGAGTGAGTGCGAATGAATGATAGACAGAGAATGTTATTATTGAATTACGATTGCAAGTTCATAGAATCATTAACATGTTGTAATGTTACTAATAATGCGATGACACGCCCGGTAACGATAACGATAATAATATTCTTATTAACATTAATATGGATAATATATGATTGAGATTCTTGCTGATAATATAATGAATTACGATAAACAATCACGGTAATGCGATTATTATATTTAATATAATTTTTAAATTATAATAAAGTAATCGTAGGAAAGTCCTCTGGTGTTTTATTATCAACCCCCTGTCCTTCCAATATTGATTTGCATTTTATTTGGTTCGGAAGAATAATTTAGTTGCTTTTATTTGGCGTTGTGGAATTTTAAATTAATTCGATGTAAATTCTGCATTTAATTTTATTCGAATGAATTTTAAAAGTGAATTCCAGGTGAAATTCCAAACGAATGTTACATCCCGCATATTTCACTGGCAATTTTGATGAAGCTCGGGATTCAAAAGAATCTAAAGATTTAACTAAAATTTAGTTTAATTCAGTAGAATTTAAATAAAACAAGAAAAATCCAAGGAATGTATCAAACTCACGTTACTTTTCAACCATTAAATTAAATTTATTAGAATTAAAAGGAATTCTAAAGAATCCAAGTGGATTCGAAAGAAGCCTGAGAATTAACAAAAAAATCAAACAAACCAGAAGAATTTAAGTGGATCAAAAAAATCGAAAGAATTTAAGTGAATTCAGAAGACTTAAAAAATTCAAGGATTGAAAAAAATTGAATTCAGTTTAAGAGAATTCAAAAATATCCCAAGCCTGAATTCCTAATAATTAAAAAAACTAATGAAAATACAATTGAATTCAGTAGACGTGAAATTAAATTAGAAGAATTCAAGTGAATTCAGAAGACATAAAAAATTCAAGGATTGAAAAAAATTGAATTCTGTTTAAGAGAATTAAAAAATATCCCAAACCTAAGTTCAAAACGAAAACTTTTCCAGATATGGTAACAGAAATTTTGAGTTCCTTGGGTCGAATTATATTCAAATATGTAAAAAAAGTAGTTTTAGAAATTTAGGTCATTACAAATTTCCCGCTATGAGGAAGAAATTTAAAAGAATTCAAGTGAATTCCAAATAATGTAAAAAAATTCAATAAAATGAATTCTATGAACACTACAATTCAAAAAAAAATCAAAGAATGAACAGAAATTCTACATTATTTTTAAAAATGCAAAGAATTCACAAAAATTCAATTAAATTCATCAATCTTCCCTCACCTTTTTGCACGAAACTTACAGAATCGAAAGTTCAAAATGGATGAGTAATAATGCCGGAGTAA
>JAABKJ010000790.1:0-32727 GCA_011634705.1 Andricus grossulariae
CCGTTTTCACCTAAAATTAAACTACTAAACAACTTGTCTGATTTTATTGTAGGCATTTAGTAATTTTAGGGCCATTGAGCAATTGTCTAATGAACTGGTACAATAATGATAGAAGTTTTACTAAATGCTCGGCAGTTTTCATTGTTTGAGTTTAATTTTACGGTATATAGATTAAATTTGCCGAGACTGATAAAATTTCTTTGCAAACAAGTGGTAATAATTATTTAATTTCATAATATAATTTGGGTCTAACGTTTTCACTGATTTTAGTTTCGACAATAACTTGTATTTATAACTAAAAGCTTACGCTAGCTTGGATTTAAAAAAATGCATTCTATAAATTACTGTGTGGAAATTAATTTGTTGCTAATTTTTTTTCTATGACTTTCTCTATAAATGGCTGTAAACGCCTGTCATTTCTTGAAAAGAAGACTCAAGAGGAACGATATCGATTCTACTTTTAGTGCAAGAAATGTAAGTACATTTCAGTATTAGATAAGATACGTGCTTTCTACTAATAGTAAGGTAGAGAAATGTTTCACTGTAAATTTTCTTTCCAACATATACGAGGACTTTGAGGGTTTTTATCACCTTTTTAAGTCGACTTCTAGGTTAAACCTATAATTAAGGACCAAACCGTAATTGGTGCGAAATATAAGACATTGTTAATGAGATATATATTTTAATAGGTCTTGGGAAAATGAACAGTTTATATATTTACTGCTATATAATAATTTTACCGACAAAGTAAAATAATTTTAATACATTTTTTTTCTTAGAAATTGGACTAGATGATTAAGTTTTTATAAAAATCGGATGCTTTCAATGTAAGAAGAAATCAACGATATCAATAAAGAAAAATTATTTCAAATGAAAATATGTCTGATTCAAATTTGTTTGAGTCTTACAATATGTTTTTTTTTTCAATCTATGGAACCGCTAAAATATTGGCTAATTAAATCTGCAATCTTCAATCTCCAGAATCGTCCAAATTTAAAAACAAAATTTAGAAATCTTGACAACTGGAAGATTTAAGTTAGATTTTTTAATTTTAAGTATTTAAGGACGCGGAAAATGTCGAGTTTTTTTAAATGAATATTGAAAAATTGTAAGAAGACATGATTATCTTTTTGAAGGGATGATAATTTTGGCGCCGTTCGAAAATCACGTTTCAGTTAAAAAGTCTACCATTTGGTTTAAGACTGAACTACTTTATTGACACCTCATTTGTTAGCTGAAAATTAATTTTTTCACTAAAAATGTAACTAACCTTTTTTTAGTTGAATGTTTTAGTTGAAAATTAAAATAATTAATTTTTCATTGAGAATTAATTTTTTTTATTGATAATTCAACTACTTAGTTGAAATTTGAACTAATTTGTTAAAAATTAATTTTATTGGTTTAAGATTGGACTATTCAGTTGCAAATTTTCTTTAATAGAAAATTCTACTATTTCGTTTCTAGTTTAAAATTCAACTCTTTGGTTTGAAATATAACTGTTTTGTAAAAAAATCATATCTTTGGCTTAATAATTCAACTGCTTTATTGAAAATTCGTCTATTTGGGATGGAAATTCTATTATTATAGGAAATTCAACTGTTTTGTAGGAATTTTGTTGTTGTTAAAAACAGTTAAAAGTGCAACTGCTTGGATAAAAATTAATGTTTTGGTTAGCGATTTAACTATCTTGCAAAAAATTCTTCATTTTTGGTTGAATTCGACTGTTTTCTACTTGAGATTAAAATATTTTTTTGTTGAAATTTCAACGATTACATTTTTTGTTGAGTATTAATATTTTTGGGCTAAATCCACTGATTTTTATTCAATATTAAAATATTTTTTAGGTTGAAATATCAACTATTATACTTTTCACTAAGAATTGATTTTTTTCTTGAAAATTCAACTGTCTTTTAAAAAATTCGTCTTCTCGGCTTCAAAATTTTACTACATTGTTTGAAAATTCTTCAATTTGGTTAAAAATTCAACTATTTTGTTGAAAATTTATCCCCTTCGCTTAAAACTGCATGTATTAGATTGCAAATACAACTGTTTGGATGACAATTGATTTTTTTGTTGGAAGTTCAACTATTTTTCTGACAAATTAATTATTCTGTTTAAAATTAAACTATTTTGTTGAAAAATGATTTTTTTGTTGAAAATTCAACTGTTTTGTTTTAAATTCGTCGTTTTGGATAGTAAATTCATCCCTCTGGATCGAACATTGATCTTCTGGTAGAAAAGTCATCTTGTTTTGGTTGAAAATTCATCTTTCTTGGTTGAAAGTTCAAAGGTCTTCTAAGTTCGTATTGTTGGCTTGAAATTTTAATTATTTGTTTCAAAATACAACTGTTTGTGGTGAAATTTAATATTTTTTCTTTGAAAATTCGACTATTTTATTGAACATTCATCTTTTTAGGTTGAAGTTCAAGTATTTGGTTAACAATTCAACTAATTTGTTGAAAATTTGTCTCTTTTGCTTGAAAGTTCAATTATTTGGTTGTCAGTGCTACTGATTAGCTAAAATGAATTTGTTTGTTTGTTCAAAATTCAACTGATTTCTTGAAAGAGCAATATATTTCGACTTATTGAATTCAAAGTACTTTAAATAAAGTATCGATCTCATTTTCGATATTTTGATGGTTGAACCGAATTTTTTTTACTTAAAGAATAACAGAACAGTTCCGAATTTAATATCATTTAACACTTGCAAATTTTTAATTAATACATTTGAAATTGAATAATTCTTAAATGAAACTATCGTTTAAATTTAAATACTAAGAATTTCAGGAGGTTCTTAAATGATGTAAAAGCCTTCTAAATATATTTTAAAAGGCCCTTGAAATTATTGAAATTATGGAACAATTTTTATTTTCAGACTTCCATTAAATCTATTAAAATGAAGAATTTGATCATTTACAAATTGATGAAGTTCAAACCCGAAGCGATCAGAATGGAATAAATTGGAATAAATTTGAATAGGTAGGTAGGTTTAATTGTAAAGAAGCTTAAAACTGCGACACTATAAGAATAAAATTTCCATTCATTCATATAATTCTCTGCGAAGGAAAAGAATTTCAATCGAGAATCAATTAATTATTTAAAATCTTCCGCACAGTATATAAAACCCAATAGAAATTTCGAAATGGAAAGGAACGTTTTGTTCTTCAAAGATTGTAAATTATACAATATTTTTCTAAAACCGAAAGAAAAATGTTTGCACATAGTTCATTCTAAACTTTATAGATCAAAAGCAGGTTAGCGGAAACCATCAAAATCAACCGTTGCAAGAACAGTAGTTTCCATTCTGCCTGTGAATTTCAGGAGGAAATTTATTTTATACTTTAGGCGTTAAATATTTGCTATAACAATTTTATGATGTTTTTTCGTCAATCAAGTTATCAAGGTGAGCATTCTAGCTTCATAAAGATGAGGTTATAATTATGAGTTTCGCTATAACGCGCATAAATGATACCCGGGTCATGTTCTTACAACCTATCTTAAGAATAATTAATGGTTAGAAGCCAGGACGATAAATTAATGTTATCGTGTTGCTAGGATAAGTCCTTGCATTAAGCCTCAGGAAACGAGAAATATGAATTTAAGTAATTTGCAAAAAATTCTGAACTAGAATCCAAGTTGAAAAAAAAATTAATTAAATTCTTTTAATAATTCTAATTTATTGATAACGATGCTCATTTAATGTGAAACTAAATTTATAGTACTGGATTTATACTCATCTAAATCAAACTTCTTTTTATAATTTTCACTAATCTAAGGAATATTCATTTTATTGAAAATGTCAATGTGTTAAATTTGAACTTAATTTCAAGTACTTAAAATGTATTACCTTCACAAAGTAAAAAAAATCGTTACTTAATTTTACATACAAAAATGAACATTTTCAAACATTTAGGTATTTATAAGTATTATGTGATGCTTTTAAAGAATGTTGGGTCAGAATTGCTTTAAAAAATGCGATACTTAATAATATTCAGTTTTCCAAAAATTTATGAAGATTGCAAGGAATTCCAAGTATATCACAGTATTTCTAGGGACCTTTTGGGATTTTAAAATATTTCACGGGATTTTAGAGAATAATAGAAATTTCAAAAAAAAATTCAACTTATTTTAAATATTTCAGGGTATTTTCGAAGAGAATACAAATTCTGGATTGGAACAAGGAATTTTTCAAAAGAATTCTAATTCTGAGTTGAAACAGGGAATTTTCGAAAAAAATGCTAATTCTGAATTTAAACAGGGAATTTTTCCAACCTAATTATAATTCTCATTTAGAACCAGGAATTCTCAACTTTAAATAAATTCTGAGTTGGAACAGGGGATTTTCCAATTTTTAAATATTCTGTGTTGGAACTGAAAGTTTTCCCAAAGAATTTAAATTCTGGATTGAAACAGGGAATCTTTCAAAAGAATCCAAATTCTGAGTTGGAACGAAGAATCTTCAAAAATAATTGCAATTCTGCCTTGAAACAGGGAATTTTCAAAATTAAATAAATTCTGAGTTGCAATTGAAATTTTTCCAAAAAGATTATAATTCTCCGTTAGAACCAGGAATTTCAATTTTAGAAATATTTACTTTATTAACCAACTAATCAATTTTACAAAAATTATGTAAAAACTTCATAAATAATGCAATGCGGACAAAGTTTTTCAAATAGGTGTTTTTAATTGTAAACATTTTATAGCAGCATAATTTTGACACTAGACAACTCGCCAAAAGTTAGGGAATATTCAACAATTTTGCTACAAAGTCATCCGTTTGATTGTAAATTCGAGTGTTTTTTAAACAAATCGAAGAAATAATTAATTATGTTTTTCGTATTCTTTATTTATTTAATTATTCGACGGTGATAATGAATATATTTAAGAATATGCTGTAATAATTTGACAAAGCATTCTAAATTAAAAATATTAAATGAATCCCTAGAAACTTGTACCATCAAGAAAGTACATGTTCTTTTATAAAGTTATTTTTAAACATGGAAAAAAAACAGTTTTTAATTATACATATGCCTAGTATTACTTTTACAGATTTATATATTAACAAGGACTGAGGAAAACATTTATAATAATCCCGTATATTCCGAATCGATTGTTTAAAAAATGAAAAGTTCTTGAATATCTCCGTATTATGATAAATTATACCTGGAAAAATACAGAGGTACCTGGAAAAAACCTGTTATTATCAGGGATTTTTTTCCCAGGCTTTGAGTAGACACCCCGAACAAATTAATAGAACCTAAGTTAGAAGATAAAATTAATTAATTATTCAATCCCAAATCTAGTAACTGAATGAATCAATTTATTGAATGTTATAAATTTGTAATTTTTTAACCAACTTCTATAAAATTTTAAAAACTTAAAAAAATTACCATCTTTTCTCGAGATGAGTAAGTAGACAAAGTAGGCGACGATTAAGCCACCAATCAGCGTCAACATTTCCTCCAAAAGTTGCACAAACATTTATTTCACATGAACAATTATTTTAATGATTCGTAAAATTGAACTTTAATCACTTCCAATCGTTTTTTTACTTCCAAGTCATTTCTTTTTGCTATCGCTGTCGTAATCGATGAGCCATTATCTCACTTTTCACTGTAAACACTTCACTATCAGGTGTGAGATTTCTGATTTAGGAGGAAATTTGTTATATGATTAATTTTGATTGATGCATTAAATATTATTCTCTATTAAAAATTTTGTTTTCAAAAAAGTTTAGCTGCTGATGTATTCTATTTATTTTTGGATTCATTATTATCAATTATTATTTATGACAGGTGCACTAAAGGCTACAAAATACTTTACTTTTCGCAGTGTGCATACAAATTTATGATATATTTTGAATTATGTAAATAAAAAATAAAAAATGATGTGATTATAAACTTCTCGCATCGATCAGCTCAACTGTTATTGATTTGCTGATGCAGTGTAATAATTGTAAATTGTTTTAAAATTATTTATTTAATTATTATTTTATTTACTGGCATTTTTCCAACAGCGAAAAATATTCTTATATTATTAAGTCACAGCACGTTGTACCTCCCTCCTTAAGTGCTTGATTGAGGAGTAGGCGAACAAAACGTGATAAATCCACTCCAGCTAATTTTTGAATATTTAAGGATATATTGTAGCTTGAAATCCATTGGTCAAATTAAAATTTACAATAGGCTATTATAATCAGTCGGGCTAGAAAATAAATGCTCTGTAAAATAACTTTTTGATTCAATTCTGCCTTGAAGTTATTAACAAAATGAAAATGGATTTCTCCACTTTTAATTCAGTAAAGGTTTATTTCATCTCTTGTTGATACTCGTATATGGAATTAGAAGATAATTGTATAAATGATTACTATATTTTCAACATTAAAAATAAAATTTTGCTTTTTGTAAAATTATTTATTATAAGAAAAATATTCAAAAGTACTTATGAATTTTACAAAGAAAATTTAATATTTGTTTAAATATTACTTTTGTTTCCTGGATACACGTTAAAATCGAGAAGGAAATTTTTTTTATACAAACTTAAGTTTGATAATCGAATTGATGATATTCCAAACATACAGAAACAATCACCTCATTTTTTTAAAAGAAACGATTTATCACGATTTGTTCGTTTCGAAAATTTCTCCCAGGAACAAAACGATTTTTTTCTTGTTTTTTCAAGATAAACACTTGGCCATTAACTATCCGCCTAATATTTTAGGCATTTTGACGGGGGAAAAAGGAACATCTTAAATTTTTAGCCCGAGGATTATGGTTTATTACTTTTTTCGGTGCCGAAACAAGAAAGTCAATTAGCAATTCCGGTCACGTTTGTCTTATGCGGTACGACAGGAAAGTGGCTCTTCGACGGATTTTCCACGACTAAAGCCAATTTGCATGTGGCACATTGAAAGTACCGTATCGGGCCGAAATGAGTCGTAAATGATGCTGCGGGCTGTAATTAAATATCGAAAGTTAAATTGCCGATTAGAATATCACAAAGTTTACATTGAATAAATATTTCTTTATTATTAAAAAAAAGAATCAAGATTCACAGTAGTGAATAGACGCCGAGTAAAAAAAAAAACAGCGAATATATTTTCTCGAAATGTCTATTCACTTAGCCCCCTTTGTGGATATCTCAGTTAATTCTACACCGATTTGCATAAAACCTTTTGGAAATAATAGAAAATTGTTAAAAAATAACTTATGTGTATATACATTGTCCATTTTTTAGAAAATAGACACAACCGACACAGTCGACCTCTAGCCTACAATATGTAATTGATTCGTCTAAAAATTGCAGTATAAATTGACTAGATTAAGCTTTAGTGAATTTTTTCAGGAACTTTCGATTAATGAATTATATCTACTAGATGAAGCTCCAATTCTATTTTTCAGGGACTACATTTAGAACTACATTTCACGGAATTTTGATTCTTTAATTATGTTTCTAGATTTTGCACTTTTTATTTAAATAAATAGATTTCTAGTAATTCAGACGAACGGGAGCTTTTCACTATTAAACCGATTTATAATAATTAGTTATTCTTAGAGATATGTAAATTTAAAAACTCATTAAATTGATAAAATTATAGACAATTTTTTATATATAAAATTCTCAAAATTATAATATTACTGAATTTGAAAATTCCGGAGAGTTTATAATATTGCCGAATTCGAAAATTTTCGAATAATAAAATTCCCGACAGAAAATTGCTGAATCATAAAATATCTACCACTGTAAAATTCCCGCATCTAGAAAATTGCAGAATTTTAACAATTAAAAACATTGTTTTTTATTCAATAATAATTATTTATTGTGAATACGATATGGAAATATTCAAACAATAATATTAAAATTTTTTTCTTCGATCAAAATATTTCATTATTTATCTTCTAAAAAATAAATAGTATTCATTGAAAAACAATTTTTGTATTGTTTAAATTCCGCAAATTTATAATTCGAGACTTTCTAGTGTCAGATATTTTATAATTCGGCAATTTTCTGTCGGGAATATTCAAGTTCAGCAATATTATAAGCTGTCGGGAATTTTATTATTCGAGAATTTTCCAATTCGGTGATATTATAAACTGTTCGGGAATTTTATTATTCGGAATTTTTATATTACGAGAATTTTGGGGCGACTGAAAAATCCAAAAAATTAAATTCCCGACTCTATAAAATTTTCGAAATGAAAAATTTCCGAAATGATAAAATTGCCAACATAAAAAAATCCCGAATTGGAAAATCCCCGAATAATAGAATTCTCGACAGTTTATAATATTACCGAATTTAGAAATACCCGAATATTAATATTCCCGAATTATAAAATATCTGAATGACAAAATTCTCGAATTTAAACTATTAAAAAAATTGCTGTTAATTAAGTATTATTTATTTATTACAAATACAATCATTCAAAATTGTTATAAAAGAATAAGTTTTTCTATTGTTTACAGTTTTTGAAAATTATTGTTTGAATTTAAAATAATAATAATTGACAAAAATATATTTCCAGATGAAAAATTTTGTTTGAAAATGTGCATAATATTTGAAAAAATACAAAAAACGTTCTCAAAAATTGAATTTTAAATTAAAAAAATAAATAAATATATTTTGGGATAAGTCAGTGCTGAATTGAATCCTGCAAATATACAATTCTTATACAATTATTGTTATTTTTAATTCAAACAACAATTTTTAAAAACTTTAAACATTAAAAAAGGTTTTCTTTGATGAAGATATTTGATTATGGTTTTAATATACAAATAAATAATATGGATTGAAAAAATAAATTTTAATGTTTAATTTCGGGCAATTTTTACTTTGAATATTTTATAATTCAGGAGTTTTCTGTCGGGAATCTTTTTATTTGGTCATATTATAAATTGTCGGGAATTTCCCAATTCAGTAGAATTATAAACTGTACGGAAATTTCCGAACTTTGGATTTTTATATGTCGGCAATTTTATAATTTCGCCGAAATTTCTATTTTGAATATTTTTTTTTTCGGGAATTTCACAGTGTGGCGAATTTTATTTTTCGTCGTTTTTCAGTCGTCCCGAAATTTTAAGAATGTATTAAAAGGGAAAATAAATTAAAACCTGGAGAGATTATTATTATTTTTGAAAATAAAATAAAGGATAAAATCTGGCAAAATTTTCATTTTTTCTCCCCTCTTGATACATTTTTTAAATTTCTGTAATGTTGTCAATTTAGTGAATTTTAAAATTCACATATCTGCTAGTATTACTTGGCAAATTTTGATTTTACAAACTTTAATGACTTTACTGATAACTTTTTTACTTGCGGAATTTTTTAGCATCGTAGATATTTTTGGTGAGATTAATAAAATAACTAAGTAATACCAATTAAAATCGTTAAACAATAAATAACTTGACACAAAAATAATTAATTGCAATAAAGTGTTCAATGAATGAATATAAATTCTACGTTCATTCAGTAAAAGGTGTACTAGTTTTAAATTAAAACTATGCATTTCATCTTCGTTCATTCACTGAAAGTACTTGCTATCTAGTTGGTATTTAAGATACTATCAAGGTACACTCAACCATTTCATAATTAATGGACGTGATTCTTCTCCTAGCCGTAAAGGTTATGCCATTAAATTTACTTATTTACGATTCTCAATATCTCATTATTACCGAATAGTCTTTTGTAACCATTTTTATCTCAGAGGCTGGAATGAATTCATAGATATTTTGAAGTTCGATTCTTAAATATTCAATTTTGATTTCATAATAAATTTAATGAAACTCTACTTTATTATGCACAAAATAAAAACTATTTTGTTATTGCCAAGGACTTACATCAAATATGCAGTTTATAATTCAACAATCATTCCGTCAACTAAGAGATAAGCATTGTTTATTTTTCCAAGAATAACTTGTTTTTTTTTCGTATTACAATGCACATTTTTTGTGTAGCAATATTTTTTCATCAGCCATTAATTTAATAAAAATTTAAGATTCCTTTTAAAAACTCTTTTACAGCCAGTATTAATATATTCTGTAAAATATAATGAGAAATTAAATTCTGTTAATATTATTAAAAATCTTCGAAAAAACTACTTTAGTTAATATTTTTTATTCCTAAAGAGTGCACCTATGTTATGCGAAGCACCGCGCGCCTTCCTTGCGAAACAGTCACGTTTTTCGCGCCCGCTTTATTTTGATATTGCATTTTTTTTAACTAAAAAATTCACTCTTTTCGATTTTTTTTCTCGATATTAAGCGGAAAGACGCGAAGCATGTAATCACACATGCTCTTCAGGTCGCGACTGAGCATGGAAAAGGCGAGTTGACGTACCCCACATATGCTACTACGGCTTCTTTAAGTGGGGATACTTTTGCCGGTGATCTTACCTGTTTTCATTCTAAATTCAACGGATGGTCGAACCTCGGAGTGCTGCAATTTCTGGTACACGACCTTGAACTTTGCATTCCATTTCATTCATCAAATTCATCGTTTTTATCAAAAATTACATAAAAAATCATTTTTCGTAAAATTAAGGATGTTCATTACATTTAGACCACTTCAAAATTAGGCAATTTTTTTTATTATTTAAAAAATCGAGAAAAATATACTTATTTTTCTTTCAGGGTTTCTTCGGGTCAGAGAATTCTGAAAAGTCATGAAAAACCTGAAAGAGTCAGGAAATTTTCAGTAAACTGAAGATGAAGTTAATTTGATTATTTTTCTGAAAATAAAACCATTTTTTTTAAGTCATTCTTTTTCGTTTAAAATTGAACTGCTTTGTTGAAAATTTGTCTTTTGAGGTTAAACATCAATATATTGTATGAAATGTTTGTTTTTTATTAACTGAAAAATATTTTTAAGTTGCAAATTCAACTATTTTGTTGAAAATTCGTCTTACTTGTATACAAATTTATCTCTTATCGTAAAAATTGAATATTTTTTGGTTAAAAATTAATTTCTTTTGTAGAAAATTCATCATTTTAGTTAAAAATTCTATTCTTTGGTAAAAATTTAAATTTTTGGTTGAAATTTTTTTTTTTCAATTAAAATTTAATTTTTTTAACTGTAAATATAACTTTTAATATTTTTTCCTGAAAATTGATCTTTTCTACTTCAAAATTCATTTATTTTATTGAAAAATTGCAATTTTTACGTTGTTGAATATTTAATTATTTTGGTAGAGAAAATTCATATTTTTGAATTGATAAACCCACTTTTTTGGTAGAAAATTCGTTTTTTTTTTCTAGAATTCAACAGTTTTATTAGAACTGAACTTTTTTGATGAAAATTAATATTTTTGGGTAGAAAACTCTACTGTTTTGTAAAAAGTTCGTATTTTCGGCTTGAAAATTCAACATTTTGGATAACACTTTTTTAAAATCTTGTTTGGAAGTTCATCTCTTTTGTTTAAAAATTTATCTCTTATGGTAGAAGTTGCATTTTTTTTGTCTGTTAAAAATTCAACTCTTTGATTGGTTTTAGTTCAGATGATTGAACTATTTTGTTGAAAATTCGTATTTTTTGGTGCAATTCAACTCTGTTCGGTTGGAAATTAATTTTGCTAACTGAAAATTTAACTATTCTACTTTTGATTGGAAATTTATCTTTTTTAGTTAAAAATAATTCATTTCATTGAAAAATCGTCTTTTTTGTGTAGAAAATTCAATTATTTTGGTATAGAAAATTCATATTTTTGAAATGAAAATTTCACTTTTTTGTAGAGAATTGGTTTTTTTTTTGGTCTTAGAATTGAACGATTGTGATGGAAATAAACTTTTTTTTTCAAATTCATATTTTCGGTAGAAAATCGGTATTTTCATCGTGAAAATTTAACACCTTATATAAAAATTTGTTTCCATTATTGACTGTAAAATCTTTCGTGGTTGAAAATTCAACAGTTTGGTTGAAACATATTCTGTATCGGTTGAGGATTCAACTATTCTGTTCAAAAGTCGAGTGTTTTGGTTAAAAATTATTTTGTTGTTGAAAATTCATCATTTTAGTTGAACATTCATTTTTTTGGTTGAAAATTTAACTATTTATTGAAAATTATATTTTTTTTATTCAAAAATAAATTTTTCAAACTGAAAATGTAACTAGGACATTTTTTCTGGAAAATTTATGTTTTTTGCTTGAAAATTCAATTATTTGATTAAAAAATCGTATTTTTTGGTTGAAAATTCAATTATTTTGGTACACGCAATTCATATTTTTGGTTTGGAAATTCCACTTTTTGGTAGAAAATGTTTTTTCTTTTTTGGCTTAAGGATTCAACAATTCTGTTGGAAATGAACTATTTTGTTGAAAATTTATATTGTTGGGTTGAAAACTCAACTCTTTCGTGGAATATATTCTTCTTTTTAGATGAAAATTGATCTATTTTATTAAAAATTCTTTTCTTTTTTGTTGATAATTTTGTTAATTTTTTTAAAAATTCTTATTTTCGGGTTGAAAATTCGTCTTTCTTGGTAGAAAATTACTCTTCTTTGTCGAATCTGATAATAGTTAACGACTTTGATAGATGAATTTTTGTTTTAACAAGTAGTCAAAATTTACTGCTTTTATAATTAGTTAAATTTCACTAATTTATATATAAAAAAGTTACGAACAATCTGTTAATATAAGTAGAATTCTATTCTATATTAGTGAAATATAATTAAAACCAGTGAAATTGTTTTCACACAACTTTCAAAAACTTTGTTTAAATAGTGAATCAGTGAAATTTGACTAAAATACCAGCGAATTTTCACCAATTTCTAATACCAAAAGTTAACAATGAATTAATTAATTTATCAACAAAATTAAAGTGTTTTCATTCAAATGACTTAATTTTGAACAAGCTTCAAATTTATATTCTTATAAAATTTTCATTTAAAATTGAACCAGACCTCTTATTGAGTTCATGGTCTCATTTATCAGTCTATCAAGTCATTGAAAATAATATGGCTTTTCTCGAATTGAATTCACAAAATTTATTTTTTAAAGGGCACCATTATGGGCCATTAATAAATAAAAGAAAAGGCGAGAAAAATGGAAATTAAGTGAACGAAAAAAAACCAAAAGAAAAAAATCGTTTTTTATCTGTAATAATACATTTCCTGAAGGTATTACAAAAACGGTTTGTTTGTTCAGTCTGCTGATTTATACCAATTTACAAATAGACGTTTCAAACCTTATTGTGCAAACTAAAGTCAACATTGAACTTTTAGTCTTCACCTTATCTTCTATCAGTTTCTCGCCACAACACCTAATGGCTTTTAGATTCATGTTTTTTCAGGTGTTGCAAATTTTTAATAGAAAAAATATACTCCTAAAAATCAGGAAAATAGAATTTAGATCATTGAAATATAAAATAAAATTTTTTTAATTAATAAAAAATAAAATTTTTAATATGTAGACTTCTTGAAAATAAAGAATACGTATGCTCTGGAAGAAAAATTTAAGCGGATTAATAATTGTGGTTGCAAGAAGCCATTGCTTCAACGTGAGACAAGTGCCAATGACGGTTATTTTTCTCTGACATTTATCGATTTTGACCTCGTTTTAAAAAGTGTACGTAGTACCTCGGTTCGTGTACTTTGGTGTAGTTTGCGCAGTCTTCTGATAAGAATGGTGCCTTTCTGAGCTGAGTTCGCGTTTACAATGCATGATAAAAAGAATTTTTTCCCGCAACCATGGAAAATCAATTAGTATCACGCGAAAGATTATTTCCCCTATTGTTTACTCACAATCAGCTACTAGTTACATAGCTTCTTAAAAAAAACTAAATATTTAAGCATTTTTAATTGCATAGTATCTACTATTGCGGAATTTTCCGTACGGCTAACCCATTTTCTATACTGTGTCATTTAATTATTTAATCCAGTTAATAACCAGTGAAACAAAGTCACAATCATTTTATTCATCTTCAAGAAAAGTAATCATGAAAATACTTAAATAAAAGAAGTAAAAAAATGTGCGAGATTTATCTTTCGAGGGTGACTTTTTGAACTTTTCAATAATTTAAAATGTTTATTCAATTTCATGAAAAAAATACGCCGATCTATATAGATTATCGTTGAAGGCTTATTTTAACGACAAAAATAATTTATCGCACATTGCATTCAGGTTTTGAAACGCGAGTAGCACATAAAAAGGGAGTTACTTATTCAAACATTGAAATTCATTCAAATCTCTATTTTCTTCGTTCATTTTTTATTTTGAGAAATAATGAAGGCTTTTTGTAAAATCAGGGACTTTGATTCATATTAAAATCACTTTTAGAATACGAGTTACGTATTCGAAACGGTGATATTGCAAATGTAGTGGTTTAAAAGCGTATGATTCATGCTGTAATTAACTCTATGTTGTTATGGAGATTTGAAATAACTTCTTTTTTTAAGTATAGGATGAATAGAAATTTCCTCGAATGTCACTATGTTGTTAGATTTGTACACATTCGATAATAGTTCCAATTAAGAATGCCAAGTGGAAAAATGCAAAATATTAGGCGGAGGAAACTAAAAAATGTTTGTATTTTCGAGAAAAAATACAAAAATAAATTTTTTTTCTTCAAATAATTGATTTTTTCAATATTACGGTTTTTCCAGGGAGTTATAATCATTTTAAACTCACTTTTATACATTTTTCATAAACAAATGTGTATTTTTCTGGAAAACGAAAAAATAATCCTTTTTTTTTATTATTAAATTTCAAAATGAAATAATATAAGAAGAAATGTATTATATTGAAAGAAATGTAAATCGATCATGATTAATATTAATACATTTCAATTATTTCAATGAAGTTTAATAATTGTTGATTTATTTTAATATTTAACAGCTGATTAGTTTGAAATATTAGAATAGTAAAAATGAAAAATTACTGTAATTAACATTATAATTGTAATATTTGAGATACATTTTGCTTTAATTTCAAATTATAAATGTTTATATATTTAAAAAAAATCTAAACGGTATCTTAAACAGATTCAAAATGTAAATGTAATTTTGCAAACTGGAAAAGGGAAGTTTTGTCCTACCCCTTTTCCACTTCTAACAATTACCAACAGAATAATCAACAGAATAATCCAATTTACAATCAAGCAGAAAGTTCCAGCTAAGGATGTAAGAATAATTTGATATTTGGATATATCATTCTACAGTGAAAATAAAGGAAAACTTATTTTACAGTTTGATCAAATTTGTTTCATTTGTTACAATTATTCGAATATTACCTGTGAATTCTCAAAAATTGCCAGATTTTGTTTCAAAAGGCAATATTTTCCGATCGCATGTAGATATTCGGGATTTTCTTATTTTATTCGACGTAGGAATTCTTGTTATTTTAAATAATTCCAAAATCTTTCGAAAATTCAGAAAAACGTCAAAATGGTGGCTATTTCTTTCAAGTTCTTAAAAACAAGTTTCACAAAAATTTCTTTAAAACAATTGCCTGGCTTCAAAAATGGTTGAGCCTCCATAAAACTAATAGGATGCCTTATGAGCAGAAATTTTAAACAAATATAGAAAAAAATAAAAAGGTGGGTTTTTACAGAAAATCTTTTTTATTTGTTTCATCGAATTTTGAAAACATGAAAAAAGGATTTTTAGAAAAAAGTGGCTAAATCATTTTTGAAGCCAGGAATTTTTTCTGAATACAATTTTTTATTGTTTTCTGGTAAACAATACAATATATCACATAAGAGCAATAGTTATTTTTTTCTGAAATTTTCTGGATGTTTAAACTTTGATGTGAACATTTTTTTTGCACCTTTCCTTGTTTTCGAGAAAAATGCGAAAATTCGATATTTCAAAAATAATTTTCTCAATGTGAAGCAGTGATTTACCAAGAATCTATTCCTAAAAAAAGTTAGAAATTGAGGTTCTTGAGAAAATCTACTCTCAATAATTTAAAAAAAAGAGCCGTCATTTTTTATTTGAAATTTCTTTAATTTCTTTGGAAACAATTGAAAGAGCAAGAATTCCCACGTCGAATAAAAAATGAAAATCCTAAATACTTACGCTCGCTCGGAAAAGTGCTGCAAGTTGAAAAAAAATGCTGTCATTTTTTGAGAATTCGCAGGTAATCTTCAAATGATTGTGAAAAATAAAATGAATTTGGCCATACTGTGAAATACGTGTTTATTTTCACTCTAGGATGATATATCCAAATAAAAAATCATTCTGACACCATGACCTGGAAATTTCCTTCAATTTTTCATAAAAACTTTGAATTTGAGTTGTTTATATTTTGCTTATAAAACATTTATTTTATTGAAATATGGAAAGTGATTTAAATCGTTTTGTCATTTAGTATTATACTATTTTTATACTTTCATATTTGAAATGAGATAAAGATTGTTAAAGTTACATTTTTTTATATTCAACATACAAATTACAAATTATTAGTTGATAATGTTGACGTTAATTCAGCTTGCGGATTAGAACTTTCGACGGGCTGATCACTCCATTTTTGAGTGTACACCAGATTTCTAAATTTCAAAATATTTCAAAATATTTTAAAGATTTCACAAAGATTTCAGAGATTTAAAAATATTTCCAAGATATCAAACTTTTTATTTTTAAATATTTAAAAATATTTCAGAAGATTTCACAAGATTTCACAAACATGAAAAGATTTCAAAGATTTCAAAGCATTCGAAGGTTTCAAAAAGATTTCAAATATTTTAAAAGACTTAAATATATTTTAGACTATTTCACAATCATTTCAAAGTATTCTAAGTTTTCAAAAAGATTTCAAATATTTCATATAATTTAAAAATATTTAAAAAATTTCAAACGATTTCAAAATATTGCAAAAAGTTTTCAGGAATATTCCGATTATTTAAAAAGATCTCAAAATATTTCGCAAATATTTCACTAAGATTTAAAACCATTCGAAAGATTTTACAAAGATTTCCAGGATTTCAAAGATTTCACAATGATTCAAAATATTTAACAAAAGCGGGAACATCAGAACTGAAAGGTTTTAAAAGATCTTGCAAATTTTCAAAATATTAAAAAAATTTCAAATTGTTTCAAAAGATTTCACAAAGTTTTCAGAAATATTTTGAATATTTCAAAATATTTAAAAATATTTCAGAAGACTTAAAAATATTTCACACAAATTTCAAACATTTCACAAAGTTTTTAAAACATTCGAAAGATTTTACAAAGTTTTCAAAGATTTTACAAAGTTTTCAAATATTTAACAAAGATTTCCAGGATTTCAAAGATTACACAAAGGTGTTCACTTCAGATTACAAAGATCTCACAAAGATTTCAAGGATTTCAAAGATTTTTCAAAGCGGGCGTATCAGATTTCAAACGATTTTAAAAGATTTCACACAGATTTCTAGGATTTCAAATATATCACAAAGGTTTTTATATCAAATTCCAAAGATTTCAAAGATCTCCCAAAGATTTCAAGGATTTCATAGATATTACAGAGATTCCAAAGATTTCACAAAAGCGGGCACATTAGATTTGAAAGATTTTTAACGATTTTAAACGATTTCACAAAGTTTTCAGGAATATTTTGAATATTTCAGAAAATTTGAAAAGATTTCAGAAGATTTAAAGATATTTCAAAAACGTTTCACAAATTTTTTAAAACATTCGAATGAGTTTTAAAAGTTTTAAAAGATTTCCAGGATTTCCAAGATTTCACAAAGATGTTTATATCAGATTTCAAAGATATAAAACGATTTCAAAGATCTCACAAAAATGTAAAGGATTTCAAAGATTTCACAAGAATTCAAAATATTTCAGAAAAGCGGGCACATAGGATTTTAAAGATCTAAAACAATTTTAAGATATTTCACAAAGATTTAAAAATATTTTGAAAATTTCAAATTGTTTCAAAAGATTGCACAAAGTTTTCAGGAACATGTTCAATATTTCAAAAGATTTAAAAAGATTTCAGAAGATTTCAAAATAATTCACAAACATTTCAAACATGTCACAAAGTTTTTAAAACATTTGAAAGATTTCAAAAAGTTTGAAAAGATTTCAAAAGATTTCAAAAGCTCGCAAAATATTTTAGAAGACTTCACAAGATTTCACAAACATTCCACAAAGATTTCAAAACATTCGAAAGGTTTCACAAAGTTTTTGAAGATTTCGCAAAGATTTCCAGGATTTCAAAGATTTCACATCATATTTGAAATTTCTTAAACGATTTCAAAGATCTCACAAAGATTTCAAGAATTTCGAAGGTTACACAAGGATTCAATAGATTTAACACAGTCGTGTATATCGGATTTCAAAGATTTCAAAAGGTTTCAAAAGGTTTCAAAAGATTTTAAAAAGATTTCAAAGATTGGAAAAGGGTTCGAAAAGTTTAAAAAGACTTAAAAAATTTTTAAATATTCAGAAGATTTCCCAAAGGCATTTTACACCTGATTTCAAATATTCCAAAGATTTCCATGTTTTGAAGTTTCGTTCGAATAACGAAGAAGACATATTTTTTATTCCAACTCTTCGGTTCTATATAATAATTTGGTTATGCAACCCAAATTGAGTATAAAAATACAGAAATCAGATTTATGAAGTCAAAAACGTAGCAGAAATCAAATTTTAAATTAAAGAGATTACGTTGCAACATAACGATTTTTTATGCTTCTCAATTAAAATATTAGACCACATTCGCACATGCATATTCACAACCAAGAATTACTGCTAAAGTACTAATAAAAAGCTCCTTCTTCAATTTTGATCTGAAAGCCTGAAAAAAATTAAATACTACGAATAGGTTAACAAGCAGCGTAGAAAAATTCTTTTGCTGCTCATTTGAAAACATATACCACATTCGCACATGAATATTCTAAGCCCATTAGTTAATAAATTAGTCCCTGAATATCATTTTTACAAATCAAATATATAGGGTACCTTATTTCTACAACATGTACTCTACTTAATCTATTACTACAATTTCAGAAGAGATTTATTTGTATAGCAATTCGTTGCAGTATTGCTTTTTTTCAGGTCCTTTCGCTTAAAATTTCAAAATGAGCTTTTCATCTCGCTTTTGATAAGAGCTATTTGAGTTATCCTTGGCAAAGAATATTCCTGTGCAAATTTGGTCTATGTTTTAAAATAAGAAGCAAAATAATTTTTCTACGCTGCTTGTTACATTCTTTGTAGTATTTAATTTTTTCAGGCTTTTTTGCTCAAAATTTCGAAAGAAGCATTTTATTAGAGCTTCAGTAGTAATTCTTGGTTGCGAATATTCATGTGCGAATGTGGTCTAAGCTTTTAATTGGGAAGCATAAAACAATTCGCTATGTTGCAATGTATCCTCTTTGATTTAATAATTTAAATGTTGATTTCTGCTACGTTTTTGACTTTATAAGCCTAATTTTTGTATTTTTATACTATGTCTGGGTTGCATAATCAAATTATTATATAGAAACGAAAAATTGGAATAAGAAATATGTCTTGTTCGTTATTCGAACGAAACTTCAACCACATAGATTACAAACGATTTCAAAAGGTTTAAAAATCTTTTTGAAGATTTCAAGCGATTTCAAAATACTTCACAAATATTTCAGAAAGATTTCAAAACATCTCACAAAGATTTGAAAGACTTCAAAAGATTAAAAAATTAATAACCTAATTTGAAAAATATTATTGAATTTTAAAATAACCTTTCAAGTTTAATTATTTTTAATATTACTTCAAAGTTAATCATTTATTAATAATCTCCATTAAGGAAGTATTAACCAAAATGTAACAGTACAGAAATTGTTGGCCAACAAAAAATGCAATAGCTAATTTTTTAAATTTGTAGCAAACGGTTATTTCCCTATTTGATTTACAAAAAAGGAAAGCTGGAAAAACTTGATTTATGGACCTGGAGAACCTGGAAAAGACCTGGAATTTAGTGCCTAAGAATCGCTAGACACTCTGCTATAATATTATGTTTACTATAATGATGCAAGAACTTATCGTGACCTGTTGCAATTTTCAATAAATAAATACACAGAAAATTGCAGAAGTAAGGCTAATTTCTCCAATATCCGTTTCCGTGACGGAACGTGAACAATTGGTCTTATACGAGGAAGGTCGTTCTCAAATAGAATTGCCCATTAGAATTACGATAATTACGATTTCTATGTCAGTTACGTAAGGCAGATGTTACATTCTACAATCTACATGCATGCAAATGTTGTCTTACAAAATAAAACACAGAAATAATCAATCTTTCGTTAGTTATAAATAAATTAAAGATATTCACTGGTGCAGAATTATTCGTCGCTTCTGACGTATATTGGCAAGGGGAAAAAGTGTAGAAGGGAAAAAAACGTGTAAAGAAAGAAGCTCGTTAGAGTCTCTGTAATTATCATGCATATACGAGTCTACTGAATACATATATTTAGAGGAAGAATGTAGTGCAAAATGCAGATTGCAGTTGTCGATTTGTTATTCGATGATGATGGATTAAAGAAAATGTGAACAAAACATTTTTTTTTTCGAAATTAGAGTCAAAATTAACCATATAATGTTATTGAAACACATTTTTGCGTAAAATAATATATATTTTTTTAATTCAAATTTTTTATTCCGATTTTGCCAGGACTTCGAGCAAGAGAACCTAATCCGGATCAGGGGCCAAATGCGGAACACTATTGTTTTGACCGTAAAATGATATAATTAAAAAACCGAATTTTGTGGATTGTTTATTTAAACTAAAAAGTGAAAATTTGAATTTAAATTGTGGCAAGTAGGACCACTATTATAAAACAAAAATCATTTTCATAAAGTTTGTTAACTCTGACGATTCGCATCATGGCTGAGTTGGGTGATATTACAGTGAGTGACAAATATATTAATATTTCAGTGACTTTTTTCTTAATATGATATTTTCACAAAATATTCACAAAAGCATGAAGTTTTAGTGAATTTATGAGGTTTTAAAAAAATTTACGCTACTTGCAAAATGCAGAAGTTGCGAAAAATGGTGTTTTTTGTCTTAAGCTCAAACTGCGCGCAATATTGACACTCTTTTTAGAATCATATTTCCTCTTATTTTTTGCAAAAATTATGCAAATATTTGGTTTAAATTTTCTTAAATCATTAGTGTTCCTAATTTGAAGCACACTTTGTAAAAATTTTGAAATTCGTAACAATTAACAGTTCTTACGGATTGAAATTTTTATTTTTTAAATCAAATTAATATAAATAATAGTTTGAGAGGAGCTATACGATTCAAGACGATGACAATGAACTTAGGATTAAATAACGTACACTTTCAATTAATAGTTAATTTAATACACAGTGTACGAAAACGATTATTTAAAATTCTTTACTGATCAGTTTAAAATTATATAACATGGTAATAATGATTTATAAAAAATGAAAATAAAAGATTTGTTACTTTTTGATTCCGTCACAAAAATTTGACATAAAAAGATTATTTATTAACAATTAAATAATACATATTTTATTATTTTTTAGTATTTAGATATATATTCACATTTAGATTTAATTAGAAAATCTTTCTCTCGATTTTTCAGCGCGAAACAGGCTGCAGGATTGAAGAATTGTAAACAAATTTAGATTTCTGAAAAATTTTAAATGCAATGTTTAAACGTGTGAAGAATTTTGAAAGGTTTTAAGAAAATAATTTTTATAAGATTCCAGAAAAAATGTCAATTGATTTTTCTTTTGAAAAATTAATATTTAGAAAATATTTAAAAAGACATATTTACACATTTCCAGTGATTTCCTTAAATTTCGGAAAAGAATGTAAAAGACTTTAAAGAAAAATTTTTCAGTTTTGCAAGATTACAAAATTTAAAAACGATCGAATAAGTTTGAGCGGCATTTAGAAGTTTTGAAAAGATACAAAAAATGATTTTAAACTTCAAAAGGTTGCAACACATTCAAAACAAAATATAGATTTCTGAAGATTTGAAAAAAAAATTTATAAGCTTTTTAAAAATTTTGAAAGGTTAATAGAAAATAAAAACTTTTTCTTAAGATTTCTGGGAATATTTAGGATAATTTTTTTATTTACCAAAATTTATTTTAAGAGAATATTTAAAAATAAAATAAAAAAAATTTGGAAGATTTGAAGGATTTTTTTTTTATTTTGCAGAATTTCTTCAAAATTTTAGGAAAAATTTGAATAATTTTAAATGATATGTAGGATTTTTTCAAAAATTTCAAAAATAATTCGAAATTTGAAAAGATTTAAAAAAGACCATTTCAGGAATAATCCAAGCCAGTTTTTCCAAGCGTCAAAAGTCCTAAATAATTTCGAAATTTTCGAGATACTTTTTCGATATATCTAAAATCTTCGAAATATTTTTTAACTTTTCCGAGAAACCTTAGAAAATTATATTTATATAACCTTAAAGCAAGTAAACAAAGGAATAAAAATAGATAAATAGTTCTTCGAATATTTTTTTTTTTGCAATAAAAACTCTTTTTTTCCTTTAAATTATAATTTGCCTAGAATTTTTTTTTCTTCATTGACTGAAAAATCTTTTTTGGTTGAAAATTCAACAATTTTGTCGAAATATCGCCCCTTCGGTTTGAAAATTGATATCTTTTTCTTAAAAGTGTTGAGAATTCAAATATTTTGCTGAAAATTCGTCTTATATTCATATTTTTCTGTTGAGATTTCAACTAATTGATCAAAAATTTAACTAGTTTGTTAATAATTCATTTATTTGGTTGAAAAAGCATTATTTTAGTACGAAATTCATCTCTTTGCTTGAAAATGTAACTATTTTGTTGAAAATTTGTCCTTTTTGGAAAAATAGTAATTTTCTTAGTTGAAAATTTACCTTTTTGGTTGAGCATTTAATTAATTTGTTGAAAATTCGTTTTTTCAATTAATTCAACTATTTTCTGTTTCAAATAAAAATATTTTTTGATTGAAATATCAACCTAAGTTGAACTATTTCGTTAAAAAGTAATTTTTTGGGTTCAAGGTTCATCATTCTACTTGAAAATTCGTCTTTTTTGGTTGAAAATTCGAACTTTTTTTACAGTCTTCTTTTTTGGATGAAAATTCAACATTTCGGTTAAAATTTAACTTTTTTGTTAAAAATTTATAATTGCGGGTTGAAACATTGAAAACTTTTGTAGAAAATCTATCTTTTCTGAAAAATATTTATTTATTTTTTTGGTTAAAAATACAACTGGTTGAAATATATTTTTTTGGTTGAGGATTCAATCATTTTCTTGAAAAGTTTTTTTTTCTGGATGAATTCATCTGTTTTTGATTTAAAATAAAAATCTTCCCGTACTGAAATATCAACTAATACATTTTTCGTCGAGAAGTTATATTTTATGTTTGAAAATTCAATTTCACCAAACTCTCGGTTCCAGTCCAGTGTCGGGGGTTGCCTGCAAATGGCCTTGGTCCCAAATCGGAGGGATTCAAACGTAAACAACCGTTGGCGAGAGATGCTGCGACAAAAATCGCGAACTTTTCGCAACCGCTCTCGCACTGAGAAACTGCGAAGGCCAGCCGTCCTAGGAAGGCTGAAACCGGGGGGACTGAAACCGAGAGTTTGTTTTAATTGTAAAATTATAAAAATGATAAAACTTTTGAAGTTTACCTCTAAAATTAGATACTTTTTACATTTCAGTTTGAAAATTTAGAAGTTTTTATGATATTGATCATTGTTCAATTAGAATTTTGTTTAATTTTGTATGTTTCGAAATTTCAGATTCTTAAATTTTGTCATAACGATTTGAATCTTTTCAAATTTCAATTTTTAAATAAATTACTATATTAGAAAAATAAGCTTTAAAATTTAAAACTGAACGATTGAAAAGATTTTTGTTTCAAGTCGTGCTGTTTTAAAAGTTCTGTATTTAGACATTTTTTATCTTGAAAATGTTTTATTCAATTTTGCAAGGTTTGAAATTTTGAAACTTTTGCGCAAATGAATATTTTATGAATAGGTAATATAATTTTTTTTATCTTAAACGTATTTTTTTAAGTTTCGGAAGTAATTTATGACACAAAGATATGTTATAATTTCTGGCTAATTTTAGTGAAATATTAAAAAGATAAAAACGAGGATAAAAAATAAGTGAATTTCTAATTTATGGACTCTATACTTACTTTGAGTAACAATCTCTAAAGAAACCACGAGTCTCGACAAGGCTCCCATCAATAGGACAGAATATTTATCCATAAGCTGATCATCTGTTAATTTTGTTAATTATTGTTAGCGTGTTAGTTTTGTACAAGTGTTAGAGTCTATTTTAGTATCTAACATGCAGTTTTAAAATTTCAATTATCTGCTGAATTCAATATGCTAAAATGAATAATCTAAAAAATTAATTATTTCCGTTATGTAGTAATAACGAAATAATTTGGTTTTGTGAGGCATATAGTACAAGTAATAAATTTGATATCAACAGTGTTTGACACGTTAGCAGTTAAAAGTAACGTGTTACCGTTACTTCCTAAAAATTTGAACCGCGTTACCATTACTTTTTCAAAATATAACGCATTTTTTCAATTAAATTTTTAATAAGTTATTTTAAATTCCCAAAAGCTTTAGACCGTTTTTTATTTGAAAGTGTTTTAAAACTTGATAATTAGATTTCAATTTACGTGAATTAATAAAGAATTTTGCATTAATAATCTGTAAAATATTTTTATTTTATATTATTATTAGTTGAAAACACACAAACATTGCATCGCATTTCTTTCTCTTTTAATAACACTATTTTTGGACTGAATAAGCAGAATAAATACATAACAAAGTTTTGTTATTTAAATTATTATCATTTTATGCAAATTACTAATTCGTTTGTTTTCCGAAAAAATACATTTCGCATTTTTTTCAAATCGGTCAACATCAACCCATGCCCCCGGGCTTTTAAAGTTAACATGGGGATTTAAATGGGAAAAGCTCGGGATTCGAAAAAATGGAAAAAGAAGTACTTGTCATTAAAATTTGTAAATTAAAGTTCATTCACCTCTTCAAAAATGTTTAAGGAATAATTTCTACGCAATAACTTTTAATTTTGACCCCCAAACCCCTCGCATTGTGCCCAGAAAATGCCCAAAAAATGAAAAATAGCATTTTTATGTAAAATTCATGCTAATGACGGTATTTTTTAGATGTTTTTCAAGAAGGGTTAATTCTATAAATTATTTGAGACGTTTTTAAGTATTTTAAAATCGAATTTTGAATTTTTTGAACAATTATTATTTCCTTAAACAATTTTTTCCCCTCTTTAAATCGTAAAGCGTTATTATTTTTTGGCATAAATGATACAGCTGATGAATGTTAAAAGTAATATTTATTTTGTAGTATATTTGGTAATTATTTAAACAATTTTGACTTGTTTACATAATTTCCTTTCCTGTAAGTCGTGAAAAGTTTTTATTTTTTGAAATTAATGACTTAAAAAGTTACTATTTTCTGGAATTAATGAAGCAGCCGATAATTCTTATGATTGATATTTTTTGTGGAAGAAAATTTGCAGTTTGAAAAAAAAATCAATAAAAATTCACCTGCGTCTTTTCACAGGCCTTTTGACCCCAATTTTTCAAACAGGAATAATTTTTTTATACCATTTTTTTCAGTTACGTTATGAATGGCTATTTTTATAGATCGATTTCGTTCAGGTGAGAAAATACTGATTAATAAGCAACATAGTGTAAGAGATTCGAAAAAACTATATTTTTTCCATCTTTCCTATGAAAAGGAGCAAGTGATTTTAATTGCTTAAATACTTGAAAACTGTCTTTCACAAAAAATATCACTCTTAGAATTCATTAACTGCGTCATTATTTCCAGAAAATAATAATTTTTTACGATTGGTGGAAAAAATTATACAAATATAAATTTTTTTACGAATTGGTGGAAAAAATTATACAAATATAAATTTTTTACGAATTGGTGGAAAAAATTATACAAATATAAATTTTTAAGCAGCAGCAAAAAAATAGAAAATATTATTTTTAAAATTTGTCAACTATATTGCATATCCCGAAAAATAGTAACTTTCTACGATTCACTAGAAAGAAATTGTTCAAACAATGGAAAATTAGTTTAAAATACTTGAAAATTTGCTACTTATCGAAAATATCCAAAAAAATACCGTCTTTCGCATGAATTTGATAAAAAACAACTACTTTGTATTTTTTCGGGGCATTTTCCGGGCACAGTTCAACGTGGTTAGGGGGTTCAAAATCAAAAATTTATTGGGTGCAAATTATTTCTTAAATATTTCTTAAGGAGTGACTAAACTTTAATGTACAAAAAGTTAATAAAAAGTACTTCTTTTTCAATTTTTTGGAAAACTGAGATTTTCCCATTTAAAGCCCTATCTTTATTTAAAAAACGAACAGATTGGGGGGGGGGGGGGGGATCATCAAAAATGAGAAGGCGAATTTTTGAACCAACCGAGCATTGATCAAAGGAACAAAAATCTGTTTAGGTTTTGATAACTTTTTTAAAATAATTTATTCAATTATTTTCTCGATTTAGCCATTTTTTTATTTGAAAGTACTATCTAAGCTTTGTAAAAATATCAATAATAATGAATAGAATAATAAATAATGTAAATTATCAACTGACACTATTATTTAAATAAATTGAAAAATTGCTTATATTTTATATAATATTGTATTATTATTAAATTATAATGTCATTATGATGATACATTTTCTTCAATGCATGCAAAGCATTCAAAGTTAGCAGTTTTCCGCTTGAATAGCTATAAAATTTTCTCGAGAGGTGGCAGCATTTACTAGTCCATCATTATTGTACACTCAAGCGACGTAAATCTTGGTGAGAAAGTTGAAATTTATACCGATAGAGAATAATGATTGCAATTAAATTATATTGTTAGAAATTAGTGGCAATACGATGCAAATTTTTCTAACAGTTACAAAATCCTAGACTTTTCAAATAAAAACTAAAATGTTAAAAATGGATGGCTTCTAAGTTGAAAGTTCCTTTCCATATTTTAAAACAATTATAAATTAGTACAGCAACAATAATTAATTTTCATCACACTATCGATATGTATAACATTTTATTCATTCCAATATAAGTATAAGAATTTGTTAATAATATGTATTGTGATATAATTCGAAACTAATGTTTTAAAATTAACTTTAGTAAATAAAATTATAAATTTCGGGGTACTTACATGCAGGATGATTGTAAATTCGATCTACAGGTGAGTTGTCCACATTTCCAACTAGACCCTCTACTATTTTTTCGACTATTTCTCGAACAGTTTCCATCGAATTTTCCTCCTGTTGGCCACCCGCAGCCAAACCCAAGTCGTGACTAATCGCCGCATGCTCAACTTCTGTAAATATAAAGAAAAGATGATAAAATATATAAAATTAATTAATAGTTATTATATTTATTATTATTAATATATGAAAATAAATTTTTCTAATAATAAAAACTATATATTGTTTGGAAATATAATTTCCACAACTTGTTTTTGTGTTTTATTATCAAGTTTTGCATCGCGATGATTATACAATACACGATTTCCAATAGTTGATACTCACATGAATAAATATAAATAAAAAATTTGGTCATGCCCCACTTACAAAATAATTGGAGCATCAATAACTGGAAGATATCGGAAAATTAAACAAGTTCAAAGAGCATTTTAATTCATACATAACTTTATTGATTCGAAATTATTAAAAATCAAATGAATATTTAGTAGTGAATTTATCTTTGAATGGTTTACATTTTAAACATGTTTTTGTCTAGGCCCATTAAAATTTAGAAATAAATATTTTATCTCAATGTGAAAATCTATTTAATCTGTGAAAGTTACAAATGAGTTTAATATTACTGTCGTTTTATTTATAGGCATCTAAACTCTATTTTCTAGATGGGGATTTTTTTTCTCACAATTATACTTACTCATTAAACGGCCGTATGAAAGTGGGATATATATTTCTCCAAGAGCAGTAAAATATTGACACTAAACGATTTCACTACTTCCTCTCTATGCAGAGAATATAATGTATATTTCAGTTGTATACAATTATAATTGCACTTCGAATCACTTCTGTTCTTGCATCGATTTTCTTAAAAAGTTTATGCATTCAAATTGCTCATTCTTTTCCTAATTTAATAATGAACTCATGTTTAGCTTTGAAAAACACTTAGGCGTTATTATATTGTCAGATTATTAGTCCTAAAATATGTGAAAGAATTTAATTGAGTAGTGTAAATTATTTTTTATTTTTTCAGAGACACTAGTATACACGTTTATGTTACAAGGTGGCGATAGGTAATAATAATAAGTCTTTGTTTATTCTTGAATTATTCAAAATGTGAGAATTTTGGTTATTTTTATACTTTTGATCTCTGGATGTTGAGCACTATCAATTTTTTATTTTGGAACGCAAATACGGTACTTTTTTTTATTTAATAAATTTGTTTCTTTATGCTAAAACCCAAAAGTATTTAGGAGTTAGAATGCCTTTAAAGTCTAATAGAACCTAAAAACATAATTTTTGAATGATGCTAAACAAACCAGTCATTTTTATTTAAAAATTATATTGCATAGTCTTCTTTCTGAAATTACAGGGATTCGAAATACCTATTATTCTTTGAAATTACAAAAGATTGACGGAGATAATTGATAAAAAATGAAGTGATTGTGTTATGGGTACTGATTACACTTACCGACATCGGCAGGTCTTAATGGTCGTTTCCGTTCTAAGTTGGCCCTTGTCAATAATAAATACCAACATTTTTATAATATTATTCTAGAGTAAAATTTTAATTTACATATCCTATAATATTAAGATTTCGCTATAAAAATATTAGTATGAACTCAAAATCAATTTAACACAGTCACAAAACCCTCGAAAATTGCTGATGTCGGTAAGTATCGGTAACAGGAAACTGTATCCACAAAACACTTTCTTTATCTACTAATATACATGAAGAACAAGGCTGTACTAAGTAATTCTAGGTTTAAATATTTTATATTATTTTTTTTAATATTTTGCAATGCTTTCTGAAATATGAATGCTCAAAGTGAACAATTTTACATTAATTTGTTGACAAGGACCCTAATATGGGGCATTTTTTCTCAAGTGTATCCATCCAAAAAATCCATTGGACTCAAACATGCGCCAAATGTAGTCCAAATGGATGATTGTTTATGGAAAAATTTTATTGTCATTTGGACAAAAATTTTAACGACGGAGAGGGGATGATATTTGTGGATTTTGTGCGGACAGGCTCTTTTTTCGGATGTAGTTAACTGCTTTCATATGACCCCCATTTTTTTTAAATCAACCAAATTTTTGAATTTTTTGCCAGTTTGTACGCTTTTTTAAAAAAACGTTTCTCAAAATAAAGTTTAGTATTCTCACTTCCAAAACCTTGAAGGTAAAAATGTCATTTTTTTATTTTCGAGAAACTTAATGTTTTCCATTCTATTTCAGGGAAACCATTTGTTCTGAAGGAGTTGTACTTATTTAATTTCAATAAAAATGTTTCGTTTTATACGGTTTCAATAGGATTTTTCCCACCTTTTTTCGTGATCGTAAGCATTTTATGGAAAAACTATTATTTGACTTTGAAAAATGAAGTTTAGCACAACTTTTAGGGTAATAAATATTTTACTTTTATTTTTGAAGGTAATATAATAATTTAAAAGAAAATGCTTATAATCACTAAAAAGAGTGGGAAAAAATATATGGAAACTGTAGTGAACCAATTTTCTTTATTTGTATTAAAACAGTATAATTCTTTGATAGAGACGGTTTCCCTGAAACAGAATGGACATTGTCCATTTTGTGCTTAACGGTTTCGAAAGTGAGAATCCTAAGCTTAATTTTAAGATCCAAAAAAAGAAGTAAAAAAGGATCGAACTTAAAAAAAGTTGAAAATTTTGTTGGTCCTTAAAAATGGGGGTCAAATTTTAAATTTTGTTAAAAAGGGTTGTAACGATTTGATAGGCTGTACAAAAAAATCTATCGAAAACATGTAGGTAAAAATTTTTTTTCTCTCATACGAAAGCAGTTAAGTACATGTGAAAAAGAGCATATCGGCACTAAATCCAAAACTTTCACCCTCTCCCCATTGTTAGATATTTTTTCCAAATGAGCGAAAATTTTCCTTATCAGGGGTTCTTTTTGTTGTATCTTCAGAAAAGAATCTTCATGAATAAAAACAACTTCATCTTACATTTGTTTTTTTTAAAGCTACTCTACTTTTATTATCATTCATAATAATTTTATGATTGAACTGTTATTTGTTATTGTTCAATTACAAAACGATTAATAATTATGTCATGAAAAACAAAACAAAAAAGAATATAATTTAACAGTTTCAACCACTTTTACCTCAAACTTCTTCCTGTGAAATCAGCATTTTTGAAATAATCGACACTCTCCATTTTTTCTAACTTACTTAAATATTCTTCCGTTAATTTTGCAATTAGTGATTTGAGAATTAGATATTCGGAATCTACTATTTTTTCAATTCCTGACTTATGTAATTTGTTTGATATAGTTCAAAATTTGATAAGTTCAAGGAACATAATTGAGGCGTTGACAACAACAACTAGGTAAAGAACACTTTTGTCGAAAATATTTTTTTTGCAGTTTCAAGTACTTTAGGTTTTGGCCTTCTCATATATGCTAGGAGTACGTGAAGGAATGAATTTCATTTTGCCAAAAAACGTGGTCAAAGTTGAGGTGGTTTTTGAGAAATGATTATGACAATTGGGTAAAGCCCATTTGATTTTTTCTCCCACTTACTAAGAGCAATGATGATGAGGATTGAACGCATCTTTTATGTTTCGTGTGATGTTTTTTAATACTAAAAAATCATTTTCATAGTTTTCAAAGTTTTTCATATATGTAAAACATGAAAAAATGCACTTTCAAATAATTGAGAATGATAACTAGTTGAAGCCCATTTTATTTTTCCTCCACTCTACTCTAAAGATTAAAAAAATATATTTTAAAATCTTGATTGTATAGTTCATAAGAACCGTTTGCTTCTATAGGTTTATCAGAATTTTCTATTATGAACCCCAATCACAGTAGAAAACGTTGTTTGTTTCTTCTATAAAATTTCATTCTGGGCTATACCTAATGTTATCATTCTCATTGTCTCAATTTATTAACTATCAAATTTAAAACTTCTTTAGATATGTTATATAGACGAAAAATTTTAAAAACTTGTAGATTGCAAATATTTTATTTTCAAACTACACATTGCAAAATTATATTTGTTTAATTTCGTAATTTTTGCCTTTTGATTAACAAATGATACCTGTTGGGAAGGTTCAGTTGGTGGTGAATGATCATCGACTTGGTCAACGAGAAAGCCTTATACTTTGCAATAATTTTCATAATTTTTCTGGTAACTTTATAACAATTTTCGGTAAATTTTAATATATATTTAGCAAGTTTCAAGTAATTTTAAAGAATTCAATTTCCCAAGTTAAAGACCACGTCTCTAGCTTATTCTCTAAGTTTCCATCGTAAATCAAAGTTTCTATGAAACCACCGTCAGGCCACTTTTTTTAGAACCACGTCACTGATTAAAGTTAAATAATTCATCAAATATTATTGAAGATTTGTTCATAACAACGTATATTTGATTAAAACATTTACACTGTAATACAATCACAAAGTTATCGAAAAACATTGTAGTTAATGAATTCTCTTGAAAAAAAATGTTTAAGCAACGTACATTTGATGAGAACATATTTCTTTGATTTTGTTTGTATACAAAGTTTCAACTTGAAAATTTTTTTTTCAAAAATGTTTGATTTTTAAACTTAAAATGTAATTAATTTTCTGTCATCATTAGAAATTAGTAACGTGAAAGTAAATTTTTTTCTCAAAATCACATTTTAGTAAAAATAATCAGAAGCACTATAGTTAAAGAATTATTTAAATATTCTTTCAAAAATGTTACCGACATACATTCAATGAAAACATTTAAACTGTAGTAATGATACAAATGATCAAAAAACATGATAGTTAAACAAAATTTTCAAATATGTTTTATAAATGATGTACATTTCATGAAAATCCTTTTCTTTACTTCCTTGAATAAAAAACTTCATTTTACAAAATTTTAATAATTGAGTGAATATGTACTAAATTTGCTGTTATTATTAGTAATTATTTCTGTGAAAGTAAAATTTTTAAAAAATGGAACTGTAGTAAAAATACAAAATAATCAAAACATTGTAGTTTAAGAATTTTTCAAATATTCTTCAAACATTTTTTTCTGCAATGCATTTGATAAAAAAGTCAAGATTCGGGCAAAAATAAGAAATTAACAAAAATTTCTAATTGAAGAATTCTTTAAAAAAAGTGGTTTGCTAGGAGCCGGTGTTATTTTCATACATGGCAGTTGCTCCTAGTGGGACCCAGCCGTGGTTATTTAACCTGTTTTTCCAAATTACATATAATGCGTATCCAAATTTGCTGTATGTTGAAAAATTATTTTATTTATTTTTTATTTATTTATCACTATTCTCAAAGTAATTTATTATTGAGGGCCAAAGCAATCCCCCAGCGATTATTATGAAATAAATTTCTCGCATAAAGGTGGTAGTTTGGCGTACACTGTAAACAATGAATAATACAAACAATAAAATAACCTCGAAATGGACTGAAATTTTGATTAACGAATGGCATGGACACGGTAAAGGTTAAGGTAAAGGTCAAGTTTCAGGCGATGATAAATGTAATATACATTTGATATAATAGTGTTTCATATTGTAGAAAAGTTCGCAT
>JAABKJ010000791.1:0-32722 GCA_011634705.1 Andricus grossulariae
GAATCAAATAGTTGAATTTTAAACTAAATCCCATAAATTTTTAACAAAAACTGAAATGAATTTTCACTAAAATAAATAAATATTCAATAAAAGACATAAATCTTTAACCAAAAAAATGAGTTTCAAACACAGTATTTTAACTTTAAACCATGTAGTAGGGTGTTCAACCAAAGAAGACAAATTTTCAATAAAAAATGAAACAGGTATATTTTCAGTAAAGAAAATTAATTCTCAAGCAAAAAAGACGAATTTTTAGCAAAGTAGTAGAATTTTCCACCAAAGAGATGGAGTCTTAGATGAAACTATAAATGTTTGAAAAAAATGATTTTTTTAGAAAATAGTTCAACATTCAATCAAAGAGTTGAATTTTCAACTAAATTTTTTATTTTCAACCCAGGTAATTAATTGTCTACAGAAAAAAAACAATGAACAACAAAATACATGAATTTTCAACCAGAAAAGAGTAATACAATTTTCAACCAAACAGTTGAATTTTAAACTAAAAAAAAATGATTTTTTTTTTTATAAATGGGATAGTTGAATTTTTAAATTAATTTTCAGATAAAAATAGAACAAATTTCCAAAAAAATAATTACAGTTTAAATTTAAGAAGAAAAGGGCAAGTTTCTTGCAAACTATTCTCATCACGTGTCTCCTGGGGGAAAAAGGACAAAAGAAAATTGATAGATCTAATTTACGCAACAAAATTTGTTATTAAAAATTGTATTGTACATTACGTCTTTTTTCTAAAAATTGTATTTGTTCATTTGTAATTTTATTCATCACGGTTATATTAAAAACTATGGATCTTATCAAACAATACCTCCTAACAAATATGTCAATATTTTTTTTTGTGAACAACCTTTGTCGATTCGTTTTTTTGCATCTTGCGTTGGTTTTCCAAAAATTAAAATTTCTCCATTTTCATTGATATTTTTCACGACTAAAACAAAAACTAGGCATCCTATAGAAAAATCATTAACAACAAACTTTGAGATCTTTTTTTATGAACATTTGCTGTTGATGTATTTTTCTCGTATCTTGCATAGTTTTACCGAAAAATCTATTTTTTTTTGTTCTAAATAGCATTTTTCACGGTTAAAACAAAAAATATGTGTATAATAAAAGAAATGGTTACAAAAAATTTGTTTATCTTCTTAAGATGAACAATTTTTTTTTCAACAAAGGAAAAGGGATGCGATATTAGAAACATAGTAGTAGTCAAGGGGTCGGTTTGATTATGAATGAAAGAGCAAGTCAGCATATCAAGAAACATGGATTTGTATCTCCCAGATTGTTGTGGGTTAGAATGAAAGTAGGAATCAGAAGGTTATTATATTCTCATCCTAATGAGAAGGTATTGGTTTTATGGTATATTTTACTTAGTCGATTTTCATCAAATCTCCTCGTTTTGAGACCATTTGAGTCAGAAAAAAACTATTTTTACTAAGGTGTCTGTGTATGTCTGTCTGTCTGTATCCTGTATTCACGATAACTTTCGAAAGACTAATTAGATTGGATTGAGCTTTGGCACACGTTGTTAATACATAAAAGGAAAGGATGATTTCGTTAGCCAGTTTTCTAAAAGCCCTACAAAATTATCGTAACAACTTTTTAAATTTTCTTGTAAAATCAAAAATTCAAATTTTGATCGCACAAGAAATTAAAAATTAAAAATTCCATTTTTTGGTCAAGCTATGCAAGA
The DNA here is from genome assembly GCA_011634705.1 of Andricus grossulariae. NCBI lineage: Eukaryota > Metazoa > Arthropoda > Insecta > Hymenoptera > Cynipidae > Andricus > Andricus grossulariae. The sequence continues at coordinate 1,706 of JAABKJ010000791.1, forward strand.
TACGAAAAAAGATGGAAGGAGAGAAATTATGCATCATTTTTTGATAAGACGCGTGGTTTTTGTTTTAATCAATTGTTTGCAACGTTTTTATCCAACTCCACATAAATAATATCTCGGGGATTTACTGTGTTTTAATTTTTGTTTTTTAAATTGTAATACAGACATTGGACGTTCTCCAAATCTGATCGTTGGATTCTTGGCTTTTTTCAATACAGTTACCTCAATTTCACGAGAAAGTTTTGGTATTTTAAAATGTAAAGAAGCAGTGAGACATTTCGTGTTATCGTTATCGCCTCGCGTCGAGCCTTGTCGAGGAGGAAACTGAAACTTTTGCCGTGCATAAATTTCATGAGTTTCGTTGAAAGTTGCCTCACTATATACTGCAGGAATAAGAGCTGGCACGGTGTCGTTAACGACCCTATTCAAAGAACGTTTTAATTTGATCGCGACTCGCGTCCACAATCTAAAATACCATCTATACCTACTGGAGTTTCTGTTTAACCATCTTAACTTTTCAAGTTGCCCATAATCTCCTTTATATTATTGTGTATGCCCTTTGAATTTTAACCCCTTTCAGGTCTCAAAATCACTATTTTGAGAGAATTGTACTAATTAACATTTATAACATTTAACAGAAACTGTTATTTCACTTTGCCTCTTGACATACTTTCAACATTTTCTACTGGATTGATTAAAATAACAAATCAGCCATCACAAAAATCTAAATTTCAGATTTTGAACATTTTAAAACATTTAAAGGGGTTCCTAAAAATTTTGTAAAATTTCAACAAAATGTCAAGGCATTTCAAAGGATTTGAACTGATTTCAAGGATTTAAAGGATTGTTTAAAGTATATTAAAAGATTCCAAAAGATCTCAGAGAATTTGAAAGTAATAAAAATGTTTGAAAGAATTCTATGAGCAATGAAAAATTTCTAGACAATTCACGGAATTTCAAGGTATTTCAAGCAATTTTTAGGTTTGTAGTTTTAAGGAATTTTAAAAGGGGTACAAAATGTATGGAAAGGTTTTAGTGGATTTCAGGGAATTTTCAAACTTTCTATAGAAATTTAGGGATTAAATAAAATGGCATGCAATTTTTAGGAACTTCTTGGAACTTTAAGTACGTCTAGGGATTTCATTCGGTCTCTAAAGATTTCAAAGATTGAACATTTTTTAAAGGAATATTAGAAGGTATCACAGGATTTCAAAGTTTTCGAAGGAATTCAAAGAGATATGACAAATTTCAAAATAACCAACTTATTTCAAGGGATTTGAGGTCAAATTGAAAAAAATTGTTAGAGAGATTTAGGGCGTAAATGAAATGAAATAATATTTCCAAAGATATTCAAGATTTCAAGATGTTATAGGGGATTTTACCAGATTTAAGGGAATTTAAAAAGGAAGTCCACCCCTTTTGCGATTTTCCCAATTTTTTGGGACGACTAGACACAGCTTTTTAGAAATCTTAAACTATTTCAACGGATACAGTATCTTTTTTGAATTCTAGTAGTTTCATAAGATTTTAACGAATTTTCGCGGATAAGAGAAGATTTTAAGAGATTTGAAAGTATCTTAGCAATTTCAAATCATTTTGTAGGATTCGGGAAGATTAAAAATATTTTAACAATTTTAACGAGGTTTACCAAATTTCAATGGATTTTATAGAATTTCATAGAATTTCACAATATATTTAGGAGATTCGTAGGATTTTAAAAGAATTAAAATCTTCCATAAGATTGAAAGGATTTTTTAATATTTCTTGATATTTCAATAGATTTCAGAGGATTTCAACAAAATGAGAGTTAGAATTCAAGAAATTGGGATTGACCAAAGAGGATCTTGAAACAGTGTTACGAATATATGGAAATAATTTCCCGTTGGTGAGAATAATTTAAAAAAATTGGTATTGTGTTATAAACAAATTAATGAAGAAAAGTTACTTTTTCGGATAGACAAGGGTTAGCTCTTTGAAATTAATAGATTTTGTATAAAATGTCAGAGAAATGCATGTTCCATTACCATTAGTTGAGTATAGTTGCTTTTTGGTAATTATTGAAGCAATTTTTATAAATAAATTCACAGTTTGGCGACTTTTTAATAAATAGACACAATTTTTGTTTACGAAATCAACTAGTAATATCTTTCCAATGAAACTTTACTATGATACTTTGCAAATTGACAACACTTATTAATTATTCAAACAAATTTTCAAACAATTATAAAAAATGTAACTATACAAATCTTTTTAAAATTTTAAAAGCTTTTATTTAAGAAAAAAACGTTTAAATCGGATGAATTTTGTGGGCTAAACATTGATTTGTCCACCGGTGCTTTTTCGGCCCACTGCATGCCTACGAACAAGGGTTTTGTAGCCTATTGAATACTATAAGGTTTTCGGCCTCGGGCTACGAAATCTTAAAAATTCGAAGAAATTTTACGAGATTGAAATTTTTTTAAAAAGGTATCCCGGATATCAATGATATTTGAATGATTTCAAGGGATTCTAACGGATTTCAATAGAATTTTAGGGAATGAATATGATGAAATTAAATTTTTAGGGATTCCTAATGTTTCTTTAGATTTCAAGACATTTCAGAGGATTTCGACAGAATTCGTGCATTTTTGATAGACCTCAGTGGATTTCGAAATATTTCAAAGATTGGATCATTTTTAACGAATTTCGAAGGACATTCGAAATTTCAAGATGTTTTATGGAACTTCAGATGATTCTGTGGGATTACTAGGGATTTCACCAGGTTTAAAGGATTGGTTAAATTTCAAGATTTTTTCAAATGATTTTGAAGATTCCAAGTGATTTAAAAAGAGTGACGAGTTTTTCACGAATTTTTAGGGTGTTTCAACAGATTTGCAGATTTTTTAATGAATGTCAATGAATTCCGAAACTTCGAGGGCATTTTACAAGATTCGAAAGAACTTCACGCGATTTCATGCGAAATATATATTGTATATCCAATTAAAAAAATAGTTAGTCCCTTGACTTAATATTGAAAAATTCGTATGAAACCCTTTCGCTACTATTTTCCGCAATTTATCCTACTTTTGATACTATTTTGAATTTTTGCAGGTTGGTCCGAGACCTTCCCTCCCTTAATGTATTTATTCGCTTAAATATAATCTAACACAGAGAGATCCATTAGTGTAAAATTCGTTGCATGTAATTTTAAACAACAACAATTTTCATTATGCCTACATTTATTTTAGTGTCTCAAAAATGTTGCAACTCAAAACTAAATCGAATTCGGGGAAACACTCATGATCGGCGTTGAACAGTGAATTATATTATTGTTAATAATTTGTTTGATGTTATTGTTCCTCTTTTTATTGACCTTCAGGTTTCATTGATCATAACATGTTATCCACCCAATGCTTATTCTCCTTAAAGTTTTCCCCCTGTTTTTGAATGTCGGGCACTACCTTTTCGTTGTGTGGGAACTCAGGTAGTAGCGTGAGGCTTCTTTTGTTGAGTGAGCTCGAACCCTTTTTCTGCTTTATTCAGTTTCAATCAAGGTGCAGACTAATGTAGCCACTTCGGTTTGTGCAACGATTTAAAATCAATTGTGCTTCATTCAGACAATTCTGGTATTTGAGTCCTTTAATTCAAAGCGAGTGTTTCTTTAATTTTGTAATACTTGTTCCGTGATCCCTCGACTCGATCGTCTTCTGGTGTTCTGGGAAGTGACGAGTGGGATGACGTATCACTTCCGGTCGCATTGGGATCGATTATTTGGTGAACGATCGTGGTCGTAGCTTCCGGAGGCTACATCTTTGCCAATTTTCCAAAACAACCAAAACCTTTTTTTTGGGCACAAGAGGAGTGCTGTATTGGACAGGCTCGTATCCCGGATTAAATCAATACAAGGTATTTAGAAGTTAAGGATCACGGTGATAAATTGTCTTGTTCATTTTCGTTGACTTTACCATGACTGAACATGATTCCCTCCCTACCCCACGCTAGTCCGTCATTAATTCAAAACAATTATCATTTTTTATATTCTAATCTTTAATCGGTCACTTCATCGCAGCTAGTCATTGGTTACTGATTAAACTTGTAGAAAAATAATTGAGGAAAGTGATTTCTAGCACAAATTGATATTCGAAAATCTTTTGGAAATACCAAAGTGGCCATTTGCCACAAAATCTCTTCTAGATTCAAAGCAGTAAAATTTCTAAATTGCTTTCGCTCAGCTTTTTGTCATCATCATGGACTACACTTTCATCACCCTTCCTCGCGATTTTGGAGAGTAACATGTGTGTGTTGGTGTGTGTGCGTGTGTACCCGGAGAGATTATTTACCCTCTAGCGACAACGCTTCCCTTATAGACTCCTCCACAACCCTCCTCTCACTTCTTTCAACCATTTTCTCGTATCGTTTTGTTTCATGTACATGCACATCATCAATCACTTTCTTCTGGGCTGTAATGCTAAAGCTGAAGCTAAAGTCAAATCATATTTAACTTTTTGATTTATATGCCTGCTGAATTTGATCAAATTTGATACCTTCACAATAAACCCCATGGTTACCCGGCTTATATTCGGGCACAAGAGTCCAAAATGAGAACAGTGTGCCCGAATATAAGCCGCACCCGCATAAGAGTCGAACCCCAATATTCGAACTCTTGAAAAAGAATAAAAGGTGCGGCTTGTATTCGGGTAAATACGGTAATAAAGCGTTGCGTACTAGTGCTGTCCAGAAAGAGCTTTGAAAAAAGAGCATTCACAACCCCTAAATTTCAGTTGTCTAGTTGTACAGTTGTTTACATATCCTTAATTCTATCGCCTACTTCTTTTTTATTCTACCTCTTTCAAACACTGTTTCGCTAACTTCCCTCCCTTTCCCTTTCTTAGCTTCCTCTTAAATTCTTCTTTGCCTTCTTTCACCACCTGTACCACTACCCCTTCTCTCCATAACTCTGGACTCCCCTTTTCTCTGCATACTCTATTGCACATTATCCATGCCCATTTCTTTAGTTCATTCTTCCCATATTTTCAGACTTCATTTCAAACACCAGGTTCCTTCCCATCTTTTATTTTTGTGAACATCTTTATTATTTCTTCTCTCCTTCTGTATTCTTCGTCTTTTTATAACTTGCTCATGTACCCTCCTTGCAAATCCATAACATGTTGTTTCCCTACCATCTCAATATCCCGATTTACTCTTTACCCTACTTCTCTCTCTGCCTCTCTCTCTCTCTCTTTCTCTCTCTATTAACTACATTCATAACCTTTTCTTCATCCTATCCTTCGAATCCTCTTCTTCAAACCTCTTATTTTCCTTCAGTATTTGTTCACTCCTCTCCTATGTTAATATTCTTTACCTTTTTCTTAAACTGTTCTCTTCCATCTATTCACCAATCGCCTCTTTCGTTTTTTACCTTTACTTCGTTCCTATCCTTATTATAACTCTTTTCTCCTTATGCTGTCACAATTATGGAAAAGTGATCCGAATCTGTATAATACCTTAACTCTACTTTCTTGACATTCCCTCTTACCTCGGCTACATAGAAAAACAATAGAAAAGATTCATTAATAGGAAGAGGGATAGAGTAGAGAGAGGAAGCAGTGTGAAAAAGAAAAAAGTAGAATCGAGCTTGGAAAATCCGAAAATTTCAATAACACTACCGAAGGAAGATAAGGACACAACGAAGGATGAGAAAAATGAGGGTAAATGTAAAAAAAAGTTGAGAATAGAGGGCAAATAGAAGAGAAAATTGAAGTTTGAAAAAAATGCACACAATTATGATAGAGGTAATAAGATGTCGGGAGAAGGGCAGGAGGACAGGAGAAAAAAAAATGAAGCAAAAAATTAGGAAATAAATTTCTGAACTTAGAAAAGAGATCAGGGAATGAGAAGAAGTCAGGGTAAATGTGGAAAAAGGATGCATGCCTTAGAACAAAGACTAGGAAAGCAGAAAGAACATAGTAAAAAGGTAGAAGAGTTGAAAAGTAGAATAGAGCAGATATACTGCTGCAACCAAGAGTTTAGAGTTGGCAAGAGTGGGAATGATAAGGAAAGGTAGATAAAAATAAGAAGAAAATAAAAAGAAATAGAGGAAATGAAGAATGAATATAGTAATAAACTGTATACGATTGGAGGCGAAGGAACTAAAAGAAGGAGTGGAAGTGATAAAAAGGATAGATACGAAAGCAGAAGATGAAGTAAGAGTTGTAGGAGAAAAACGAGAAAGAGGGCAGCTGCACTGGTAAAACTAAAGGAAATAAATCGTAAGAGGAAAATGATGACAAAGAAAAAGGCGTTATATGGAAGCTTTGAGAGAATAGAGGATTCAACATAGGAACAAAGGACATAGGATACAATGTATATGGTGGGATTGGGACGAAGAAAGTATAGAGTTAATAAAAAGTAGGGTGATGGAGGAATAAAAAAGAAAGAAACCAAATAGGGGAAAATGAGAAATTGTAATCAAAACAAGACCAGAAATGAATTAGGGGAAGAATGGAGGATATGCTACTATAATATATCTGGCTTCAATGGAATGATGGAGAATTGATGAGATATTCGGAAGAGTGGGAGTTGGTGGTAATGATGGATACGTCTCTAGATAAAGAGGGATGAGACAGCGTGAGGGAATGGTTACCAAGAGGGTACAGATGGCAGTTTCAAAATACAAAGAGAAAAATATGAAAATCAAAACAATTGGAGAAATGGTGATGGAATTAGGGAAGGAATTTATAACAGGAAAAGATAACAAACATGAAAAGAAGAAAGATTAATAGTAGATGTGGTGAAGATAAGAGGGAAGAGGTGGAATATAGTTGGGATATATGTATACGGAGATATACGGGAGAAATCAGCAGAGCTGAGAGAATTAATGAAAGAAAATAAGGAAGGGAAAACAGCAGATAGAGGAGGAAGGAAATAGAGAGGAGAGCGTGAAAAAAAATACAAAGACAAGATACTGATTGAGTAGGCGAACAAATTGTTCAAGAGCTTGGAGGAGATAGAACTGTTCATCTTAAACGGTAATACAAAGGGGGTTGAGAAAGGAAAATAACGCTCTGGAGGAGAAAAGAGTAAGGTAATTGATTTTGTGAAAGTGAACAATGATGTGGCAGAGAAAGACAGGGGACTAGAGGCAAGGGAATCATACAGATAGAGTAGTGAAGGTGAAAAGAACAGGAAAAGGGGATTGGTCAATAGAAGGAAAAGAACAATGAAAGGAAAAGGTGAAGAATGAGAAAATGACAAAAGAAAGAAAATAATGATAGCAGTAACAAAAAGGTATAAGAGTGTTCAAAGAAAGAGGTAAATGAAGGAAGGGGTAGAAGTAGATGGGATGAGGAATGAGATATGTAATAAAAAAAAGTTAAGGAAAATAAGAGTTCAAAGGAAGAGAAGGAGAAGGATGGGATAAAAGAAGAGGTTTGGAAGGTAGTCAATAGAGAAAGATGGAAGAAGAGAGAGAGAGAAGAAAATTTTAAATCAGGATATTGAGATTGTGAAATGAAAAAAAAAATGCATAGATTTGTTAGGAGAGGTAGAGGCGAAAGTTATAAAAGGAGTGAAACAGGAAGAGACTGGAAAGAGGATATGCCAAGGCAAGAAATAATAAATGTGCAAGGAATAATAAAATATTGGAACGCATCTGTTATAGATCAGTATCCAAATGAAGTCTAAACAAATGGGGAGAGCAGGTACCATCCAAAAAGTGGAAAATGGTGTTGCTGAAATTCTGCCAAATATATGTATTCGCAGTGAGGTTTGAATAATTTCATTGGAACATATATTCCGTTCCATTTTCATGCGATCTCGTTGAAAGTCTCTTCAAGCGCGATTCGAAATACTCATATGTAGATTATACAGTCGAGTTTAGTTATCATAACTTCCTAGTGACATGATGTCGAGATGATGTTCCTGACTCAGAGGCTGTCTGTAGGATATAGTAACTTCAAATTACAAAACACTCCGTATCCTTGTCAGAGTTTAAGTCTAAAATTGTATTGCCGCGTTTGTACAGAACCACTTGGGATTCTATAATCCTATGCTTTTTCACTAAACCAATAGGGCGCTAAACATTGAAAAGGCTAATTGCTTTCACGAATTTTTATAGGGAAATAAGCCTCCCTCCATTTCTGGTACCAGGAAAAACTTCAAAATGTGACGTCAGGCGAAAGAATGTCAAGACACCTTTACTATTATATTTGTAACCAATAAGGTTTAAATCTGAAACTGAATATTTATTTTCCTCAAGTGTATGTACAATAATTCTGATGGATAGCGACTTTTCTTAAGTCTTTTGTTCGGAGAAAGCAAATAATATTCGTAAAATATCAAACTTTGTCATTCTATTTGTTTAAATACTAAATTCCACAAAGAAAAATTAACATATTGGGCCTCAAGACGTTCTGCAGGATTGAATCTTGAGCATTCCTACAAAAACATCAAAATCGGTCGAGAATTGTGGGGGCTGTAGTAGATTATGAACAGTAAATTCCCGATTCTGCCGACTGTTCGCCCTCTGCGATTCGCTGTGATTTTACACTGGGGTTCGCACACCATGATATTAAGGCGCAAACAATAGTCAAAGTGTTGCCAGTTTAAGGTGCAAAAAAGCCATTTTCAATAACAAAAAGAAAACACGAACATTTTCCGGAAAAAGCTCTCTGCCAAAACGGTTTAATTGTCTATACATTATGTCATAAAAATATTGAGTTCAGCAATTATTCCTTTTAGACGTATAGTGGATTGAGCAAAACCGACTTGTTTGAGCGCCTCAAGGTTTGACGGTCGAATACAAAAGGACTTCGCCCAGTTCATTTTACGTTTCGAGATTGTCTCACGGAAGCCATGTGATTATCAATATGGTAAAGAGAACCAATACCCTACGTTGGTCCAAAAGGTAACGTTTGTATATTTTTCACTGATTCACTGACCAATATAGAGGCGCCAATGACACTAGTGAAAATTCGAGCGAAGCCCATTTGATCGCTGGCTACCTGTTAGCTCTATATCCTCTACAAAACTTTCCCTCGTGCAGCTAAGGGATCGCCAAATGATGTCACTGACACTCGTCATCAGGGGGGTCCTTTGTACTAATGATGAATAATATAAAAAACATAACATATTTTAGTTATTCCAGCGTTATGTTCCTTGTCTTTGTTGCGTTTCACGTTTTTATTTAAAACTATAGATTATACTTATTTCTTTTTATAAGAAGTGCATCAAATTTTGTTTGGGTTTCCCGAAGGCGGAATCATCGAACTCCTCCCATTCAAACACGCTTAAATATTTCAAATAGGACAAACATAAATGCCTATAAATTAAAACTTACGGAATCTTCACCACGTTGTTGAAAATTAAATAAATTTCATTATAACCCTTGTTTTGCTTTGAAATATTGGTTATGTGATTGTGTCCAATTTTGTTCTAAAAATAGAAGAAATCCTAATCTCGGAAACTTCTGTTAAAAAAAAGAAAAGCTTTTTGATTTTTTTTACAATGCTCAGTCTGACAATCATTATCTGAGCCAAAAAAAATCGGTTCTTCAAACCTGATTTCATTGGGATGTAAAAGATTTTTTTAAAACGTAATGAAACTGGTGAGCTACCTTGGCTTCATTTTTATAAAAATGATGAAATGCCATTATTGCACGTTTGTGGTATTATCAGCCGCAAATTCTTAAGAGTCACAATGCGAGCGAAAGAACATTGCAGAAAGAAAGAATATGTGGATCCCAATAGCTTTGCAATGTACAGCAAAGGAATCTTGGGCGAGCCACGAGACGAGTGAACTAATCTCAAAGAAAGCCTTTGATTCAATTAAGATACACCTAGCTACAAAAGCGCATTAAAAACATAAGAGAAGGCCAGTGTTATCTTCTTCCATACACTCTTACGATCCATAATGCGGACGAACCAAAATTACAGAAGGAAAAATATGTATAGATTCTGATAGCTTTGAAATCTACAACAAAGAAATTTTGGGCAAGCCAGGAGACGGGCGAACCAATTTCAAAGAAAGCTTTTGATACAAGTGCTATATGTTAAACCTAGCTACTATTATTCCCAAGTATTAAATCAGATTATCAAAATAAAGGCAACCTTGCTTATAAAGAAACACAAATCACTAATTCACCAAAACTATCACATATTCCTATGGTTACGAAGAAGAGTAAGTTAAAATATTATTTATGTAGACATGTAAATACTTCAATACCTTCTAAATCTTACTAAGAGCACTGTACTCTAGAGCGCAAACCGGAAAGTGATCTCGTCAAAACAAGCGTCGAGACATGAGTGACGCATGGTGTGGGACCCTTCTCCCCGTGAACTAGCTCTCCGTGCGGGCTGAGCGTGCTATGCCGCTATTGGCTGGAAGTCCCCACTCTGCTCGATGGAGAGGGGTCTTTCTACCGTTTACTTTGTGCGATCTTCGCAGCGAATAATGACTTTCTAACGGGTGATATTACCCGTATATTATTGGAAGTTGAGTATATTTAAAAAAGGTAGGCATATTAAGTTTATACACGCTGCAGAGCAAGCCTACACCCTTCATATTAACAATTTGAAAATTAGAATAAATTCAATATGCTATTTGCTGTTGCAGGTAGCTGGTAATCAAATGGGCATTGCCCTATATCAAGATATTTGCAGGAGGTAACTAGGGTGGTGTACGAAACTCATTAATCACTTGTTAATGAAATCATGCTCGAGTTGGCGTCAACGGCACGCGTTTAATTGCCACCTCTGTTCCTTCCCTGTATCGCATCCCACCCTGCGCGATACGAAATGCGACAGGTTAGATCGTACGTTGAAATTCTGCCTCACTAATGCACCAACTGCACGTGTAAGCTTTAAACCAATTAGGAAATCCTATTGCCCATGTTGAATTGCGAACGTTGTAACTACATAATAATCTGGCTTGAAGATTGTAATTGTCGTGTAACCAGAGTACATAATAGTTTCGAGCACTTCAAGGAGAGCAGAGGAAATTATCAGAAGTTAGGTTTGAAATTCAAGACATCTAGGTTCGGTAATGGTCGGCATATATTGAATTTCAAACAAAATAGTTCAATTTAAAACCCAAAGAGATTAACTCTCAACCAAAAAGATGAATTTTTAACCAAAAAGTATTAATTTAACCAAATAGTTACACTAACAACCAAATATTTGATTTGTTACATTCTCATTTGATAAAATTACTTTTCAACAAAAACAATGTCGAATACTCAACCAGTTGGATTCAACAAAAAATTATCAATTTTCAACCTGAAAATATGATTCTTCAACAAAAAAATTTACTTTCTAACAAATCGTAAAATTTGCTAATGAATAGCTTAGCTTTTAACCCAATAGTTGAAGTCTTACGAAAATACTTGATTTTAAACCAAAAAAAGGACATCTTTAACGAAATAATTAAATTTTTTACCAAAATAGTTTAAATTACAATAAAAAATATAAATGTATCTCAAAGTTCATTTTTAACCAAGTAGTTTAATTTTCTACCTAATAGTTAAATTTTTAAATGAATAGTTTAATTTTCAACTAAATAGTAGAAATTTATACCAAATAGTTGAATTTTATAACAAAATAGTTCAATTCTCTTAGAAACATGTGAATTCCTAACAAAGAAGCTAATTTTCAACCAAATAGTTTAATTTTCTACCAGAGGGTTACATTTTTAAGCCAAGTAGACAAATTTTCTACTAAACAGTTGAATTTTCAACCCGCAAACATGAATTTTCTACAAAAAATTAATTTAAAGCCAAAGAGTTGAATTTCCAAATAGAAAATAGATTTCCAATTGAAAAAATCAATTATCTACCAAAAATTGAATAATTAAATTTTCAGTTAAATAATTTAATTCTCAACCACAGAAATAAATGCATTTTTTGAACTAATATGATAAATTTTCAACAAAAAAAAATCAAATTGCAACCAAGAACGATAAATATTCAACCAAATAGTCGAGTTTTCAACTAAGAAAGTTGCATTTTCAACCAAAAATAGAATAATTGAATTTTCAGTTAAAAATATTAATTTTGAACATGCTTTTAAACGAATTTTGAACAAAATGTTTACATCTTCAACGAAAGAGATGAATCTTCAACGAAAGAGATGAATCTTCAACAACAAAAAAATGCTTTTTTAGAAAATTAGTTCAACTGCAACCAATTAGTTGAATTCTAGACAAAAAAGATGCCTTTTAAAACATTGTATCATTTTCAACAAAGTTATTAAATTTTTTAATTAAATAATAATATTTTTATCAAAACGAGATGAATACCAAACCAAAAATGTAATAAAAGACTTTCGCATGTTTGTTTGTGAGTAAAGGAGCAAGAAAGAGGGAAAAAGGGTAAGTTTCTTCGAAGCAGGGTGAAAAAGATGAAGATTGTTTGCATACTTTGTTTAAATTTATTATCAGGAAATCACTATATTTTTTCTAAACATATTCTATGGACGGGCAGCTATCAACTCGTGGTGGACTATCTCGATTTGATTATTGATTGATCGATTATTTTGAGCCAATTAATTAATTTTGGAGTCGATTTTTATAAATACGAATCATCAAATAAATCAATTAATTTTTTCCGCATCTCATAGACGATTCATTTTTCTGATTTGAAGAGCCTCCGAAGGATTTTAAGGGACACCCAAAGATTTTAAAGGATTTTACAGAATCTCAGACGATTTTTAGCGACTTTAAAGACTTTTCAGCAATTTCGGAAGAATTTGTAGAAATCCCTAAGTATTTAAGAGAATTTATAGAATTGAAGTTATTCATAGGAAATTTGGTTAGATAATTTAGTTAATTTTTAAAATCAATTATTGATAATCAATTCCTTTTTTTTCGAGAATTGCCAATCCTTACAGTACCAAATGGCAAGGCTAACACGGCCACTTACGTCTAGGGATATGCGGAAGCGTAAAAGAGTGGAAACTTGATGGCCCAAATATTAGTGTAATGAATCTTTACAGTTTCACGACAGTCAGCGCCATCGGAGGGGATAATGGGTTAACTAATGTTTCCTTTGAAGGGCCTTGGTAGCAAACGCCAAATTCCTTCTCGTTCTACAGACATAGAAGTGACATTTTCCTGCATTAATTAAAAAAAATAAGAAACTGGTCTCTTCTACCCTTATTACACAATGTATAAAGAATGTGGCACATTTCAATGAAGTTGTGAAAAATCAGTTTGTGACGCAGGAATCAAGAACCCTTACTGAAGGGTTTCCTTGGAAGGGGTGGGTTTGAGATTTATTTTAAGAATTTTCAATTTCGTCTCCTTTTTAGTTAAATTAGTAAATAATTTTTTCAAAGTTGGCCCTAGGAGTTTATAAAGAAATTTTTTCGCTTTCTCAAAAAATTTCCGATCCTCTATGTGGGAGCATTGGCAGACTCACGCGGATTGGCTCGCGCTCGCCACGCTCAAGCTCACTAGCGAGAAACGTATTATCATTGCTGCTGGAAGGGGGCCTCGCGCGATTGGTTCGCACTCGCCACGTAAAAGTTTGCGAGCGTGGAACTAATATCGAACCCGTGCTTGCACTGTGGGTTGGAAAAAAGACTTTCGACATTTTCACAGGGGCGCGCGACTTGAAATTCTATGTCTTCTGACTGCTGTGGCTAGGTTGTCCAATCTACAAAATAAAGAAGAATTTTGGATGTTAGCTGAGTATAATGTATAATTATGAGGATAATTCATTATAAGTATTATTTCTTGTTATGAATAAACTCAGAATGAGCAAGGGAAAGAAAAGCAAAACCTGATTTTGTGGGGCTCGGATGATTTACGGGCAGTGGAATGTGGAACGAATTTAAAAAGTCGGGTGAAAGCTGCCTGGCGAGTTATACAAACTGAGAAGCGGAAATTGCGCACTTTGAAAACCTTGTGGCTTGCAGCAGTTCCACTGAATGGAATTCCATTTCATAAGATATCGACGTACATATATACACTGTATGATGTGCATTAGGTGTGCGACACAGCTTTATAGTATCGAATTTTCTGAAGCACAATGCGTGTTCAGGATGGTTATGATAAAATGTGCTATACACAAGCTACGGCTGCATCTACTACGACTGAACGACTCAATTTGTATCACGGATGGAATCATGAATCTTGAATAAAAATAAAAGACATTTTCAAAACAAATAGCGCGCTCGTTACTTCTTTCTTATTTTGAATGCCTGAGTAAAAAGTATACAATATAATAAATCTAGTTTAAAAAAAATAACTTGAAATGATAAGCCCGAATTTAGAAAAATTAGTTTCAAACATTCAAAAATGTTTTATACTTGAACGCTAAATTTATCAACGATCTTACAATTTGAAATTATTACGTCTTATTTATTCAAAGTTCAGATCATGACAGAATCAATGAAAAACTCAGCAAACTTTGGTAAAAAAATCGATTATATTCGAATGTATATAAACCCAAGAAAATGTTATTGTTTACACTTTTTTCTGAATATTTCTGAAAGAGTGGTCAAAAAGGTGTCAAACTATTATTAAATATTTGATGCAGAATTGTTGTATCTTTTACCCTATTTTGAGAAAAAATGCAATTTTTTATTCCAAAATTTAAATGATTGATTCTTGAATTTGTGAAAAAGATGATTAATGTTAAATATTTGCTTTTCAAATTAATGATCACTCTGAACAAAGCATACAAAAATTATAGGAAAATATAAAGAAATGTATGGTTAAAAATTCCACTATATATGCATTGATTAAAAATTAGTATAAAAATCGCTAAAATAAATACTAACAAGAATCAAAAGGAAGGTTTTGGAAAAAAACTTCTAATTCAAAATTTGTCAGAACAAATGTAAACTTTGACGTTCACAAAAACATGAAAAGAATTTTTTGGAAAAATCCATTTCTCCGACCTACTTGAATTTTCAATTTTTTACCCTAAAACTAATAATTTAAAAATGTAGAATCATAATTAAACTCTTTTTTTCAATTTCAAATTATACTCGTTAAAATATTGTTTTAGTTTTAGATGTTCCATTTTTAACCCATTACCTCTAATTTAAAAAGTCTATTGAGAAAACTTGAATTGAAATGTTAAACAGTCTAACTGTTGAATTTTATAGAAAATTTGCCTCTGGGAAATTAACCTGTTGCATTTTCAACCAAGAAGATTAATTTTCTACAAAAAATACGCATTTTCAGCGAAATAGATGAACGTTTTAAATCGTTTTTTTTCTGAATAAATTTGAATTTGACATAGATGAACGTTCTACAAAATAGTCCAATTTTCAGTTAAAGAAATTAATTTTTAACAAGAAAAATAAACGAATCTTCAACAGAATGCATTAATTTTAAACTAACTACCTAGTAGAACAAGAAAATAGTTAAATTTTCAACCAAAGAGATAAATATCTAACTAAAATGATGAAGCTTTTAAAAAAAAATAAGTCTCAACAAATTAAATCATATTTCTACCTAGTAGTTGAATTTTCAACGAAAAAAGAATAATTTTTAACAAAAACGCTGGAATAGTTCAATTTTCAGCTAAAAAAATTAATTAAAAAGAAACGGTTTTCAACTAAAGAAATGAAATTCTAAGTAAAATGATGAATCTTCAACAGAAAAAAAAAAGAATTTTTAACAATGTAGTTCAACTTTCAACCAAGTAGTAGAAAAGGCCTTGCAAATTTAGGAAGTAACTTCAAAAATATTCAGTTATTATTACTTTTCCGAAATTTTCTAAATGTTTAATTTTTACGTTTTGAAAGATTTGAATTTCAAAATTTGAAAACTGCAAATTTATATCCTACTATTTTTCAACAACTTGAATTCAAAATTGGTCTCATTTAAGCGCTCAAAATTTGTGTTATTTAAACGCTCTAAATTTTAAAATGGTCCACTATTAAGTTGCAAAATGAATTGAGTTTCAGCTTTGAATTCTTTGAAAGTATACAATTTTATATTTTACAATTTTTAAGGAACAAAATAAAACATTTATTTGGCACGACTCTTGCGTTGGTTTTAATTATTTTTTCAAACTATAAATTGCAATTATTTTCAAACGATACAGTTTTGAATTATTTGATCTACAGTTTTGAAAATTTTTAAATTTTAATGCTTAAAATTAAAAAATTGTAACTGTAATAGATTCGAGCAATTTCAATATTTTTACTGAAACCACTGAAACTAACATTAGAGGTCAAAAATTGTATAAGCTTCTCCTTTACTTCAAAAATGTTGGATTCCAATTATTAATTTCATTTTGTTATACAATTAACAGTCAAAATCATATTTTTACAATAAATGAAAAATACCCATTTTTCTATATTTTCATTGAATTATTTTCATTTAAATAATGGTTTTTAAAATCAAAACTTACCACAATCAATTAATTGTTGCCAGTTATATTACAAACTTGATCTTCTCTTTATAAATTGATCCTGTAATTTGACAAATTTTATTTAAAAATTGAAACTTTTCAGGTTTTCCATATTTTTCAAGACAAATACTTCTTAAAAAGAAAAATGAAAAAATCTGGAATATCCAAACTATTAAAATCAGTGTTAAAGATTCAATTTTTTAGTTGAAAATTCATTATGTTTAGATAAATTTGATCTTTTATAGTGGATTATTGATCTTCTTGGTGACTGATTCACCTTTCTGGCTGGAAATTCATTTCTTTGATTGAAAATTAATTTTTCAAACTAAAAATTTAACTATTCCATGTTTGGTCGACAATTTATCTTTTTTGGTAGGGATTTAATCTCTTGGATTGAAAATTCATCTGTTTGGTTAAAAATATAACTATTTGGTTAAAAATTAATCTTTTTGCTGGAAATTCATTTTGATTGTTGAAAATTCTTTCAAAAATTCCGAATTTGGTTGATGATTCATGTATTTGGTTGCAAACCCATTTCTTTTATTTACAATTCCTTTTTTATTGAAAATTAATTTTTTAACTTAAAATTCAACGATTCTATTTTTTACCGTAAATTCATATTTTTTATAGACATTTAATCCTTTTGATTGAAAATTCATCTGTAGTCGAAAATTTAACTATTTTGTTAAAAATTTATATATTATATTTGAAAATTTTTCTTTTATTGTAGAAAATTCATCTTTTGGGTTGAAAATTCAACTATTGGGTTTAAAATTCATTTTTGTTGTTTATTTGAGAATTCATTATTTCAGTTGAAAATCAATTTATTCGCTTAAAAATGTTGAAAATAAATTTTTTGGTTGAAAATACAGCTAATCTTTTTTTGTCAGCAAATTTACATTTTTTAGTTCAAAGTTCAATTATTTTGGTAAAAAATGCACATTTTTGGGTCATAAATTCAACTTTATTGTCAAATATTCCTCTTTATAGTTTAAAAATTAGTCTGCTTTGATTAAGGAACGTTTGCGACAGACACACAAGTAGTACAAGCCGGTTTAAGTCAGACATGGATGTACAGTAGTATAAGTTAACTCATTTCAGCCAATTTTTGAAAAACGATGCTTTTGATGAAATAGTTTAATGAATTTAACAAATTAATTAATTTAAGAAATAAATCTGAATGAAAAATTAGTCAAAGTGGGCGCCTTGTGCCCAAGAAAAAGGGTATTGTATCCTATTAAGACCTTCCCTCCCCTACTCCCCTTAATTCCCCGACTTCCTCTCTTTTCTCATACTTTCCCTCCCCGCATTTTCACATTCACTTCCTCTCTCTTCCCAAACTTCTTTCTCATTGAATTCTCCCTCTCCTCATTTCTCTTTTCAAGTTTCCTTAACTTCTACCAGTTCTTCTCCACTACTTCCCACCACTTCTTCTACTTCCCCTACACTCATTTCCCCTAACGTCCTCTCCTCCCCCCTTAATTTCCCCTCAATTCCCCTAATCTCTCCTCCTCTACTTCCCATCCCCACACTTCAACATTCGAGTCCCAACCCTTCCCCAACTATTTTCTCATCTACATACTTCCCCCTCTCCTAACTTTCCATAGTTCCACTCCCCTGACTTCCCATCACTTTTCCCACCTCCCCGCCCCTCATTTTCAATTATGAGCTGTGAGTTGCATAACGTGACTTGTACGTCGTGAGTTGCGAATTGTGAGTTGTGAATTGTAAATTGTGAGTTGTACGTCGTGAGTTAGAAGTTGGGAGTTGTGAGTTAGGAGTTATGAGCTAGGCGTTAGGAGTTAGGCGTCAGCAGTCATGAGTTAGGCGTTAGGAGTTAGGCGTTAGGATTTAGGAGTTCCTCTAACTTCTCCTTCTTCGTTCCTGCCGGGGTTTCGAAAGCCGTAATTTTATAATAATACATAATAAAATTGAAATTAAAATTCTGATCATATTTGCAAAACGTTTTAGATGACATTCAAGGGGCGTAGTGTTCCATTAAATTATTTAGTGCGTCTGAATAAAATGTTTCTTGAACTCCGCTCAAGCAGATGCCTCTTGTACTTAGACGTTGAGAATAAGAAAGACAGAAGCTTTCCGTGCTCTTAAAACCGACATTTTATGGTCCCTAAACGCATAACGAGTAAAAGGAAACAATTCTCGTACTCCATGGAGTTTATGATTCCTCGTTTCGAATTAATTAAAGCGTTTTGTTTACAAGCACTATTCTTCTGTATTTTTTTTAACTTTAAGATCCGTTTCGTCGTAGTATGTTTTCTGTCTCATTTTGAAAGTAACAAAAAATACCCTGGTGGAAAAATTTTCACGAAAAAGTACAAAAAACTAAACCCATTTTTAGGGAGCGTCCATAAACTACGTAGCCTGTTCTTCTTTTGTTTGAATAAAGACGAAAAGAAAATTGCCGTTCAGTAATAAAGGACGCAACGTTATAAACAAAAGAAAAACAGGCTACATAGTTTATGGACGACCCCTTATAAGAATTTATAAATGAATAAAGTATACCACAGCAAAAATTACAACTACAAGAATTTACAAGTATAAGAATCTACAGGAATTCACAGATTTACAAATTAAAAGACTCAAACTCTTGTAAATAAATTTTTTTTTTATGTTATAAAAACTGAACTGCAAATTAAAGCACTGTTAGTAAAATACTTTTGAATTTCAAACATTCAAAATGAAAGCTTAAAATTTATTTAATTCAAACGTTCAAATAATTTACGCGTATAAAATGGAAGCTTTTAACACTTTGCAATTGAAATTTTTTAAATTGAAAACAGCTAAACTGAAAATGTTCAAATTTCAACTTTTACAAAGAATAGAAATCAACACTATTATTTTCAATGCTATAAATTGAAGAATGAATCGAAAAATTTATAGATTTTCAAAGCTATATCATCTTAAGCAATTTTAAGCTAGAAACATTAATTTACACATTAAAATTTCTTTTGAAATCTTTTTAAATATTCTCTTGAAGATTTGTTTTTCAAAAATCAATTTTAAATTTTCCAGGAATCTAATAACAATTTTATTGTCTTGAAACGTGAATTTTCCGTACAATTTTTTTAAAATCCTACAAAATTAAAAAAAAATTAACTTAAAATTATCTAGATTCTGTTTTGAAAATTATGAAAATCTTATCAAATATTCCATTTAGATTAATTTTTTTAAATGAAGAATCATTTTGAATTTTGCCAGCAAACTTAAGTTTCTTTTTCATTTTCTTAAAACCTTTAAAGTTCCTTGAAAGGTCCAAAAGTTTATTTCAAAATCTTCAAAAATCTAAATTTATTTTTGTATTTTTCGAAATCTTTTCCAGTTTTGAATTAGGTTTGGATCTTGTCAAAACTTGCAAATATCTCTTAAACTAACTCAATTTTTTTCCAAATTAATAATTGTTCAATTGCTATTTAGGCATCAAAATTGAATAATTTCAATACGTATTAAAAATGTGTTAAATAGAACAATTACCATTTTTTGGGTTTATATTTCAAATATAAGAGTTTAAAATTGTTTAGTTTTCAATACTTGATTTATAATTGCTCATTTTCAATTAAAAGTAAGACATTGCTAAATATTAAAAAAAAATGTAATTTTTAATTCAAAAATTTCAAAATAAATGGCTAAAAATTCCAATAGAAAAATTTCTATTTTTAACGTTGAAATCTGTATCTTGCTTAATTTTGAACAGATTCAGAATAAGAAATCGTGTATATTTTTTATAAAGATTTGTAATCTTCTACAACAATTTACGTAAAATTAAAAATGTCTTCATGACGTCAAATACCCAAATTAAAAAAATGTAAAATTCTCTATTTCTCTGTAATATTTTGTAGTTTTTTACAACAAAGTAACAAAAAAATGTTGATGAAAAATTATACAAAATTTCTGAATTGTAGAAACTTGTAATTTATTCCTAATTTTTTTACTTTTCTACAAGACAATACAAGAAAAAAATTAGCTATTCGTATTTAACTGTATTTTATTTGTTAAATTTGGTGCGTTTTTTACAAAAAAGGACATGTTTTAACGAAAAATTACAGTTGTAAAAATGTTGTACTTTCTTGCGAACATTTTTTTCACCCAGGTAAATAGAAAATCAAAGATCGATTATTTTGGGAGTCGAGAAAAAATTTACAATTCAATTTTGCTTACCATTATTCAAGAGGAAACTGTCATCAATCTTACCTGAAACAAAAAGAATACAATTTTACTTTCGTTAGAAGTTTGAAAAGTTTTACCTAATAATTATTTGTTAAATATTCAATAGAAATTTTTTTGAATGATTAAAAAATTCAGGAAATTCCAGGAGAATCTGGAAATTTAAGAAATTCTGAAAATTGAGGGACTTCCGACTTCCGCCTCTCTTTCTCCCCTTCCTGAAGAATTCTTCTTTTTCCCCAGTTTTCAAGAAACTTCCCCTTTTTCTTATTTTTTCGTTTCAATCCGAACTGTTATTGGTTAAATACTTGACTAATATGTTAAAAAATCTTTTTTTTTTGGTAAAAAATTAATTTTTTTTTTCAACTGTGAATGAAGGAATTTTATTTTTGTTTGAAAATTTATCATTCAGTTTAAAATTTGACTATTTTATTGAAAATTCATGTATTTTGTTAGAAACTCGTCTTTCTTGGGTAAAACTTTATTTTCTTTTTTTGTTAAAGATTCATCATTTCAATAAAAATTCATTTCTTTGCTTAAAATTTTAACTTTTTTGTAGAGAATTATTTTTTTCAAACTGAAAATATGGGTATTCCAATTTCAATTGAAAATCTACCTTTTTAATTTGAAATTCATATAGTTTATTCCCAATTTGCCTTTTTTGGTAGAAAATTAATCTTCTAGTTTGAAATTTCATCTTTTTGGTTCAAAATTCAACTTTTAGGTTAAAAATTCATTTCATTGGTTGAGGCTTCGTGATTTTAATTTTAAATTCATTTCTTTGTTAGAAAATTCAAATATTTAGTCAAAAAGTTTTTTTTTTCAGTAGAAAATTAATTTTCAACTACAAATGTAAGTATTGTATTATTGTTTGATTTTTTTTAAATTAGTTATTTCCGTTAAAAACTCATTTTCTAATGGTTAAAAATTAATTTGTTTTGACTAACAATTTTACTATGCCATTTTTAATTGAAAATGTACATTTACTAGTTGAATATTTAGGTATTTTATTGAAAAGTCGCCTTTTATGGTAGAAAATTAATCTTCTTGTTTAAAAGTTCATGTTTTTGGTTGCAAATTTAACTATTAGGTTAAAAATATTTGTTTTTGTTGAAGATTTATCATTCTAGATGATATTTTTTCGGTTATAATCGAGCTGTTTTTATGAAAATTGATGTATTTTTTTGAAAATTCGTCTTGTTCGGTTGAAAATTGATTTTTTTACCTTCAAATTTAACTATTCCATTTTTCGTTGAAATTTTTTCTTAAACATTCATCATTTTAGTTAAAAATTCATTTCATTATTTAAAAGTAAAATATTTGGAAAAAGTTAATTATCTTTTGGTAGAAAACTCATCTTTTTATTGAAAATTCAACTATTTAGTCAAAAATTTGATTGTTTTTGCTTTTGGTAGATAATCAATCTTTTTGGTTAAAAATTGTACAATTTGGTACTGAATTGATATATACATATCATTTACAGTTGATCTTTTTTAGTCCAAAATTCAAGTATTTGGTGGAAAATTCATGTATTTCAATGAAAATTACTTTTGTTAAAAATCCATTTTTTTTGTTGAAGATTCAGCATTTCAAATGCCTATTTAGCTCATTGTTTGAATTTTCAAATGCCCTTTCTTATTTTTCTTCACACAGTTTCCTATAAAAAAAATTTTCTTAACCAGCTTTGAAGAATCATAGCGAAATTTATATCAGCTTTAATTTCTGAAAAAAAGAGTGTCCAAAATGGATAAAAATTGTCATCTGTAGACCGATTCGTCAAAAAAAATCAAGTTTTGCTGACAAATCGTACTCCTCCAAATTGGAAGATTGAAAAGCTATACGCCAATATTTTCCTTTCAGATCGAACGACAATAAAACTTCGATTCTATAAGCGATGGAATTCCATATATTTGATTCCTCAAAGCTTTTATATACATACTTCTTTCTTGAGTAAAAAAAAAGATCGAACCTTCGCTGCCATCCGGAAAATCCGTTGTGCGCTCTAGGGAGAAGAAGATTCTTGCGAATGAGAATGTAGAAAAGGGATGAGAAAATATGAAGGTATGAGAGAGGCTAAGTAAATTGGATGTGTATGCAAAAGTAAGCGTGGAGAATCTAGCGCATTTCTGGTTCGATCGGAGCCTGTGTTGGTATTTCCGATACGATTTTATACGGTATTCGGCTCTGGGATGTCTCCCGAGGGATGCAAAACTGCATACTAACTCCATTCCATAATTCTCCAACTCTTGCTCGCGATGCTCGATTTCGCATTACTACACTCTTTTTCTTCTTTCTTAACGTCTTTATCTACACCTTCTAGCAAATCTACAAAATATTTTTTTCATTCTACAACCTGGTTTATTCGTTTCTGTTTTTTTATCTTTTAATTTTCTACCCTCCAAACCTCTTCTTTGATCCTAGCCATTTCCACCACTTTTTCAAATCTTTTATTTTCTTTTTTTATCACACATCTTAGTATACTTCTTTTTTCTTCTATATTCTCCTTCCCTACTTTTCCCTTATCACCGTTCTCCTAATTCCTTTACGTTTCTCATCCCATCCACTTCTACCCCCTCGTCCACAAACTTCTTTTTATGTGCCCTCCAATATTATTTTCATTTATCCTATCATTATTTTCATCTCTTTATTTTCGAATCTATATAATCCCCTACCTCTAGTTTATTGACCTAGTATCTTACTCTCCACTATCACCTAATCAATCACAAGTTCATTTTTGCTTTTTCTTTCCCTCCTCATTCAGTATCTTGTCTTTGAATTTTCTTCCTAGCACTCCTCCGTATTCGCTCTATCCTCTATATTCCTCCTTATCTCCTCTGATTTTTGCTACATATCTCCATTGAAATACACCTCAGCTATGTTCCACTAATCGCTTCCCATTTTTCCCTCTCTACTTATAATTTTTTCCCCTTCTTTTATCTCATTTCTGTCCTTGCCGAATATATATTCATTCCTTATCATTATCACCATTCCTTTCATTGTTCTTCTCTTTTTATTTTTCATCTTTGCATTTTGACAGTGTTATTTGAAACCTTCTGGCAACTTTCCTTTTACGCTTCCCCATCTCTTATCATCTAGCTGTTTCAAATGTCTTACTAATTTCCTATCCTTTCTTTCTAATGATACATTCCAGTAGCATATTTCATATTCTTCTCTTCTTTCATTTCTGGTTTCTTTTTGTTCCCTATTTCTTATTTTCATCTATTTCGTTCTATCGTGTCTCATTCTCCAGTCACCTCACGTTTTACTAGCACTTCCCTTTCTACGTTTTATTCCAACCATGCACCTTCTATCTGTTTTCTAATATACTTAACCCACTTTCTTTTTTTTCTTACTCCTTGAGTGCCCTCCTCTTTAATTTTACCGGTGCAGCTGTCTTCTTCTTCAATCCTTTTCTATACTTCTTCACTTCCTCTTTTACCTTCACATTGATCCTTTTTAGAACTTCTTCCACGTCTTTTGGCACTATATTTATTTTTTCGTCTCTCTTTTCTTTCTATTTTTCCCTCATTTTTTCTCAAACTTTCCTTATAATTTCTACTCTCCTCACGTGCAAACTCTTCTGTTAAGCTCTTCATCTTGTCTAATTTACTTTTCAATCTCTCCTCTTCTTCAATCCTTTTCTATACTTCTCACTTTCTCTTCTACCTTCGCATTTATCCTGATAAGAACTTCTTTCACATCTTTTACTTCCTCCTCTGTAACCTTCCTTCAACACTATATATCCTGTTTCGTCTCTCCTTTCTATTCTTCTCTAAATTTTTCTGAAACTTTCCTTATTATTTCTACTCTCCTCACGTGAAGACTCCTGAGTTAGGCTTTCTATATTCTCTAGCTCACTTTTCAATTCTTCTGATTTTTACTGGGCTCCTCCTGCTTTTCTAGTCTTTCTCATAACGTTATAGTGTTTACCAAAATCTGTTACATCCATACACACACACATCCGGATAATGACTTAGAAGATTGTATCATATATTTTTTGATCAAAGATCGTTCAATTAGACTAATTTTGAAATTTTTCACAATTGTTACTACTACAAAGCTTCCTCTCTGAAAAAGCGAAAGGAAGTAAAGATAAAAAGAACAGGAAGAGGGGATTTGTCAAGAGAAGAGAGAAAACTATTTAAGGAAAAGGTCAAGAATGTAGAAATTGGAGAGGAAAATGTAAGCGTACATGTGAAAAATATTTAAAAAAAAGAAAAAGAGTATTAAAGGACGGAAGGTGAAAATAAGTTAGTGAAGGAGGAGACAGAAGTCGATGGGATTAGGAATATAAAAAGAAGTAAGTTAGAAAGGAATGTTGAAAATAAAGAAAAGGAAAGAATAGTGGAGAAGAATGTAGGAGAAAAATGATGGAGTATACTAAAATATATGATGCAAAAAGAGGAGAAAAATAAAAGATTTGAAGAGAAGGCGGAATAGGCTGTGAAGAGAGGAGAATTGAAAGGTAGTTAATAAAGAGAGAAAGGGCAGGGAAAGTGTAAGCGAGGACATTGGGATGGTGGAAGAGAAAAAAAACTTTTATGGAAGAAAGCCAGGAAAAGAGGGTAATGACGGAAAACAGAGGAAGAGGAAATAATAAGGAAAGAAATAATCAAGGTGCTAAGAATAATGAAAGATAGAAAGGCACCTTCTCTAGATGAGATTCCAAATGAATTCTGTGAATGTGGGGAAAAGAACTAAAGGAATAGGCATGAATAATGGGCATTGTCCTATCTAAAGGAAAGAATAGAAAGAATTATATAAAAACAGGACGTAGTACCGGTAGTGAAAAAATGTAAAGGGGAGTTTAAGAATCATAGAGAAGTGATGATAATGCCGATATTGTATAAGTTACTATTTTATCTGAGAGGTTAAAGAAAAAATTCAAGAAAAAGAAGATTGAGCCGCCGAATCAGCGAGTTTTCAAAAAAGGAATGGTGATGGACATATGTTCTGAATTATTTGTTAAATAAAAGGATTGGAGGTGTGAAAGAAGGAGCGATGATAATCTTTGTGGATGTAAAGACAAAAAATATATAACTGGCAGCAGACGATATAGCGGTGATGGCAGAGGATGGAAGGGAGGATGACGAACCTAATAGAAGAATTGGGAAAATAGAGTAGAAAAAAGGATGGACTGGGAGGTGGAAGGGAGTAAAGTTAGAAGAAGTAATCGATTAAAAATATTTGGGATATACCTTGCAAAATGGTGATCATAGAGATAATATAAGAGAAAGCGTAAAATAGTGGTAGATGGAATGAAAGGGATGTAGCGAATAGGAAAAAGAAATTAAAAAAAATATTGGAGAGGGAGAAGGACAAATGTATCAATTGACTACTTGGGCAAACGACAGAGCATGCAAGTTTTCGGAGGAGCTGAGAAATTGAAAGGAAAGGGAGTTAGCAAAAAACGTGTTGGAAAGAGGTAGAAGCGAGAGGAGGAAGGATAGAAAATTTAAGTACATTATCGGGATGAGAAGAAAGCAGAGAATTCTTCAAGGACAGAGATATACGAGATGTGATCAATCTTGTTGTGATATATGAAGAATTCGAGAAAAGAAACAGGGAAAGAAAATTTATTGAAAGATGGATGATTGAGGAATCAATAAAGAATAAACGGCACTAGATGAAAAAAGGAAGGAGTACCAAACTATTTAGAAAAGGAATAGGAAGAGAGAAGATGGACAGTAGGAAGATTTAGATATTGGGAAGCTAGCAAGAGAATGTCCTCAAGATTTGAAGGAAGGAAAGATTGGGTGATGTACGTAATTTATTATCAAGAATAATAAGAATGTATCGTTTCGCGCTTAATTGTAATTATATTTTATACTTATTTCTTCGATATGAATGTTAGGTATTTCATCGAATATTGTTAGATATTTTTTTTGAGACTATAACTTGGCGAAATGCATACAATTTTTATTTGAGTTTCCTGAAGGCGGAATCCTCAAACTTCGCCGACTCCAATATGCTTAAATTTTTAAATAAGACAAACATAATTTTCACATAGTTGAAACTCACGGAATTATCCCAAAGATGATGAAAATTACATTAATTTTGTTTCTGTAACAGAGAAAGTCAAAATATTATCAACCTAGTTCAAAGAATGATTTCAATTTGTGTACGTGTCTTTTGGGAGTGGATGGTTGAAGAGTAGGTATCTTTTGGTATTTTTAAGTGCTACATTTAATTTAAAATCATTTCGACTCTCTGGAAAATCTCAGTCTTACATTCATTGATTCTAAGCCAGAGAATCAGTGCTACGAACGATAATTAAAAATTGGAAGCTACATTCATTGGTGAGCACATGGCTTTATTTTTAACCTTTAAATAATCTTTCTTGTTTTTTTTCAAGGAATAATACCAATAGTTTACTTCAAGCTACCTCATACAGCCAAGGAGTAATCTCGAGCACTCCAAAGAGATAAGAGGACAACGTAAAAAGTCAAGCCCTTCGAGAAAAATCCTCGTCCATACTCTTCTTACGAGCCCTAGGTGAAACTCATTCCACCAGAGGAACAAAAGATTAATACAGATTTAGTATTTTCACGGCTAGGCAGAGAGGACTAACAGGCCGAGGGGTTATCTCAATTACCCCCTAGAAAGTTAGACATTTTCTCCAGAGCGGCATAATGAAAATGACTTGTGAACAGAAAATAAGTAGAAAAGCACAAAAAAGAAAGAATTCAAATAATTAAATCAACAAGATTAAGTCTCAAGCAAAGCACGTTACAACTTTACTTGAGCTAACCTAAAGAAAACCCAGTCTACGAACACGTACTTGAATCCAACTATCATTCAGTCTTTGACAACGCACACAATAAACTATCACGACACTATGAGACTGCTCTCCTCAGGAGCAAAGTATCTAAGCAGCTACTCACAAGGAGCCTTGGGACACGAGTGGAGAAACGAACAGGGACCTGTCATCGGTTGAACTGCCTGTCTGTGCAGGCCGAGCGCGCTATGCCGTGATTGGTTGGTGGTCCCCATTCTATGCTATGAGACCGGGTCTTCTTTCTCTCCGCTTTGTGCGGATATTCGGCGCGCGGGATGGCTTGTTAGAAGGACACTGATTTAATGTATAGTACCGAATATTTGTATCTTATTTCATATTATATGTAGTGCTTGTTCTTCTGAGAGGTAGAATATACCTATAAGTTACAAGGAATGAGGAAGGAGTGCAAAATAATCAATTACGTATCGAATATTAAATCCTTGATTTATTAAAATAAAATATTTGACAAAAATACATTTTTGTTTACCATTAAAAAATGGACAATTTTACTGCATATAGTTAATATTGATGTGGCCAGGGTCTCTCGGCCTCCTTAACAATCATGCCTTCATCAGGGTAGTAGTGGTTGAAGTAAGCCTTGATATCAAATTCGTCTTGCAATATTCGTTCAACTCTGTAGCTTGTAGGTTTCCAAATTTTGATTTTCAGCCATTGATGTTTCCCCGTTTTGGGATGACAAAACAGGAACGGCCGCACCATTCCTGCTTGATCGATATATCCAACTATATACTTTCCTATTATTCCTACTCTGTATTTATCGCCGAAACGTATTTCCATAGGCAAACCTGATTTTCCTTCGTAATAATTAGGTAAGCGTATTTCAATTCGGCTTGATTCTACAAGAAAAAATATTTTTTGAGTAGGCAATTACTTATTTTTGTATTAACTATTATTACTATTAGATTGTTTGTTAAGAATTCAACTCTTTTCAGTACAAATGTTATTATTTGGTCTTAAACATAATTTTTTTTTTAATTGAGCAATTTTGTTAAAAACTTACCCCTTTTGTTTGAGAAGTCCAAATTTATTTGAAAATTCATTAATTTTAGTTAAAAAGTCTACTATGAGATTTTTTATTGAGAATTCATCTTTTTTGTTCACAAATTTTATCATTTGCTTTAAACCTTAATCATTTTCTATGAGAATAAACAATTTTCTTTAAAAATTATCCCTTTTGATTTACAATTCAACATCTGTTAGAAAGTTAATTAATTTTGTTTCGATAGTCTATTATTAGGTTTTTTAGTTCAGAATTCATTTTTTTTTAACACAAATTTTATTATTTGGTCTAAAACTTTATTATTTTCTTGAAATTTCAACAATTTTGTTGAAAAGTTATCCTTGTTGGTTCAAAATTCAACATTTATTTGAAAGTTCTTTATTTTTGGTTGAAAAGTCTACTATTGGGACTTTGGTTGAGCATTCATTTTTTTTTTTTCGTTAAGAAATTTATTATTTTTTATAAAACTGAATTATTTTCTTGGAAATTGGACTAATTAATTGACTTATTGACAATTCGGTGGCAACTTTAGACACTTTGTTATGAAAGAAATTATTCTGGTTGAAGATTCGTCATTTTAGCTGAAAATTCATTTCTTTGTTTGCAAATTCAACATTTGGGATGAATTTTCATTTGTGACCTGCAAATATTTTTGTTGTTGTTGAAAATTCAACTCTTTTGTTAAAAATTATTATTTTTTTTTGCCTAAAAATTTAGCATTTCATATACATAATTTTCTTTCTTTATTGACTGAAACAATTTCTTGGTAGGAAATTGAACAGCTTTGTTAAAACATTAATTTCTTTGGTCAAGGACTTATCATTTAAGTTGATGAATTTGAATTTATTAAAATTTGATATTTTCTATTGAGAAACTTGTTGAATTTGCAAGCAAAGAAATGAATTTACCACTAAAATGATGAATCTACAAACAAACAAACAAGTTAACGAAGCTGTTAAAGTTTCCACCAAATTGTTTAATTTTAAATCAAAAAGGATTAATTTAAAAAAAAAACGTGGAGATTTTGAAGAAAAAAATTCAATTATAAAACAAATATTAAAATTTCAAGCAAAAAATATGAATTTTTAAACGAAAATTTAAAATTAGATTTTTCAACAAACGATAATGAACTTTCAAATAAATCTTGTCTTTTCAACAAACAAACAAAATTATTGAATTCGGAGAAAAATAATTCAGTTTTAAACCAAATAATAAAATTTGTAACCAAAAATCCTAACTTTTCAACTATAAATGTAATAGTAGACTTTTCAACGAAAAATAATGAGCTTTCAAATAAATTTTGAATTTTGAACCAGAAAAGATAAGTGCTACCAAAGAGATGAATTTTCAAACAAAAAGCGGAATTTTCTACAAAAAAGTAGAAATTTCAAACCGAAAAACTAATAAAGAAAAAGAAAAACAGGTTAGTTTTTCAAAAAGAAACAAATTTTCAACAAAACAGTTGATTTTTGAACAAGAGAAATCAATTTTCCACTGAAATGATGAATCTTTTTTATTTTGACAAAAAAATGTATAGGAGGGGCAAGCCCCATGAAGTTTAACACGTATTTCCCATGAGAAAAAAAGACGTTTTGTAAATTTTATTGAAAAGCATTACTCTAAGAGAAGATAGTTATAAACAATAATCAATTGTTTAAAGAATCATCTTTGTTAACTTGCATTAATTATTATCTCAGTAAGTGAAAAGTGGACAAAACGTTTACTAGCTCCAACTGAAAAGTAAACTACTAGTTGCAAATTTCAGAAATAACCGCATCTTTCCAGCATGATTCAAATTAAATATTATTATAAATAATAATAAATTGTTTAAACAATTAATTTTGTGAACGTTAATTAACTATTTACCTCACTCTCATTGAATGTTGGACAAAAAGTGGTAGATTTTTACAAAATTTGCAATTTTCTAGCATTATTCCAAGAGAATATGATTATCAATAATAATAAGTTATTGAATCAATTATGTTTGCTTACATCAATTAAGAATTACGTTACTTTAAATGAAAATGAGACAAAAAATTGAATTTTTTTAAAAAACCGTCACATTCAAACTCTATTCTAAGGGAAAATGACTAAAAACAGTAATAAATTGTTTAAACAATGTATGAAAACCTCTCATTATCAGTATAAAATTGTATTTTACGTATTAGAAACAATTTTAATTCAAACCAACCACAACAAAATTATTATCAGCGCCAAAAAATCGCAAAACTCAGTTTTTTACTTATGGGGTTTTTTTGGAACCCTATAAAACAGACTTTTGGGGGTGATATTCAAAAAGTAGTAGTTTATTCGTTTTCATGGCTGATTGTGAAGATTAATGTTGCGTTTCAACTCGATTCTGGTAATATTGACGATTCTGAATCAAAGTTACAAAAATGTTTTTTTTTTGCTTATGGGAAGTACACTCCAACTCCCATATAATAACGATTTCGGGGGTTGCCTCGCACTGGCCTTGTTATTAAATCGGTACCCTCGAAACGTAAACAGTCAGGGCCACGTGAACCGTTTCCAATTGGGATACATAATATTGCGCAATATACTCGACTGAGTACTTGCGAACTGCGGCCCTTCTGAGTCGCAAACGTCTCTCGCCCTGTCCCCTGGCAAACTGTATGGTTTAGCAGTTCTTTTAATTAAATAATTATATATATTATAATACTTACCGAGAAGATTAAT
>JAABKJ010000792.1:0-32716 GCA_011634705.1 Andricus grossulariae
TCATCAGTGGTTTCAATGAAAACTCATCTTTGTTAAACGTTCATTACGTATACTGTCTTATTGTATCTCCATATTGTAAATTTTTGTTTCGTCCTTCCTAACCATTATAAAGATCTCTTTTTCTATATTTTTAAGATGTAGTTTTTGAAGTGAGTGAAGTCTCTTCAATTATTTGGAGTCTTCAATAATCATTTTTATTGCATTTTAAATTTTTGACTTGAATTCTTTCAAAATTGACATTAGTTTCTATTTTTCCTTCGCGATGTTTGTTCTAATCTTTGAAATTATCCTTATCTCAGGTGCGAATTGATAATTATTATTCTTTTTATTTTAATTTTTTTCTGTTTAATATTACTAACTTGAAATATTATTATACTTAGGTTTTTTTAAAACCTTTTCAAAAAGGTGCGCAATTGTACCGAAACGTACGTAAAGGATGGAGAAAGGATTTTTTCAAAATTAATAAATCCTGAGTTGGAAAGATGTTTTTGGCTCATTTTTATTACATTTTTATGTGGGCCGTAAGACACAAAAAATTCACAATTTGAAATTCTTAATCATCGTCGGTCGAAGAAAAGGATTGATTTCTTACTTATCAAATCATTACAAAAAAAATCTTCATTCTGAAACCTCACCTTTCTTATCATTTACAATATTCGTAAAAAGCTTCTGCTAATATCAGAAAGGCATCCTATATCTTTTATCCAGGCTAAACCATTTTTTAGAACGAAATAATTTTTTTCCTAAACATATAAATTTTTTATATTTCTCTTAACTGGTGCAAATAAAGGAAAACATTCCAGTATTCGTTAAGTTAGTCCCAGAAATCGTGATGCCAATCTTGTCACTTTTATCTAATTTGAGTTCATTAAAATTCCATTTGATACCAGGAAATGCTAAAAATAATTGGGTTTTGTCATTGAATGCCAATTTTGGCATACTTAGAAACAAACATATATTGAAATTATAACACTTATAAGATGTCTTCTTTATGAAAGAACCAATTCAACAAAAACCTGGGGAAAATATAATTGTGGGTTTTTTGATAAAATAAACTTTTAGTATTTTTATAAAAACAGCCGACATTTAAAAAAATTTGAGCATTTTTAAATTTTCCGTTGGATTCTAAAAAAACGGTAACGCTATTGAAATCGGAAAAGAAATCTTGAATAGTTCAATCAGCTCAAAAATTTTTGATGGACAAAGAAAAGTTTTGGGTTTACTTTGAAAAATAAACCACCAAATTCAAATAAAGTTTGCCCAATATCGTCTCAAAGACGAAGTACATTTTCTGAAGTACCCTCTTCATTAACTTTCTTTAAAGAAATTTTATTTAATGAAGTTTAAAGATTTTA
This sequence comes from Andricus grossulariae, assembly GCA_011634705.1. Classification (NCBI taxonomy): domain Eukaryota; kingdom Metazoa; phylum Arthropoda; class Insecta; order Hymenoptera; family Cynipidae; genus Andricus; species Andricus grossulariae. Next base: position 1,356 of record JAABKJ010000792.1, read on the forward strand.
TTGATTGAAATTTTTGTTTGAATTACCAGGAAATAATTTCATATTAAATAAAATCCATTTAATTATGTATCAATATTAAAAAATATCTCACAAAATTTGAATACAATCTGAAGGTCTAGAACGAAGTAATGAAATTTTAAAGATCGCAAATATTCATCTTATTCTATTTTCATTTTGATCGAAAATAAGGAAACAATTTCATATCAAAGAAGATTAGTCTCAATAGGTATCAATATTAAAAAGTACCTCACCAAATTTAAATAGATCCTGATGGCTTAGACCAAAGCCATGGCATTTTGAAGATCTCAAATATTTATCCCATTTTATTTCAATTATGATCAAGAATAAAATTATTTGTTGAACTTAAAAATATTTAAATGGAATATTATTTTTCTTTTATAATAGATTTATTCATTTACTTTTTATTTAATTTTAATTCTTTTTTATTTTAGGGAGACTTTCAAGTTTCGCACTTTTATAATTTTATAAATAATACACATTTGATTTGTCTATCTTTGTATATATTTTGTATATATACAAGGAAAGTGTAGTCCTGAAAATATTCGAGCTTAAATATTATTTCGAGGCTTTTGATTAAGAATACACATGTTAAAATAAAACATCTATTGTGGACTCACAAATCTTGAGATAAGCATTTGAAAGGTAATGATCAAAATAATATTAATTTTATTCATAACAAACTTTTTCCAAGTTGTTTACATGTATGTGAGGAACAGAGAAAAGTATATTTTTGGGGTATTTGGACTAACTTAATATATTTTACAGTATATATTATATTTCGTTGACGGAAAAAAATGTTATAAAAAATGAAACTTTGCTTAAAATCCTAAATCTCTCTAAATTTCTTTTTGAAATATCGAGTTAAAAATAAATTTTTTATCGTAGTCTTCGAATTTCGGAAATCACTCTATTAAGTCTAAGCGGACTAATATACTTATGTGGTCGTAACCGTGTAAGAGGATTACGCGTAATTCCCTTTACTACCGTTTAGAACACGAAAAGGTACGAGGTTTGGTTGGGAAAAGCTAAAGGGAGTTCTGCTGTATTTTCTGAGTTTCCCGACACACAGAACCAGGGTTCAGTATTATAAACTTCATGTTTTAAACTACGTCGTAAATCTAAAGATGGGGTTCAAATTTTGATTAAATAAATTATTGAATCATTTAATTGCTTTACGGGGATTATAAAATTATAGAGAATGTTAGTCACTTGAAAACTGTGAAAATGCACATTATTAAATAAAAAATATGCGTTAAGGGGCCATTCAAAAACTATGTCACGTTTTTTCAAAATTTGTTTTATCCCTCAGAAAGTCGTAATTTTTTTCGATTCAATTCGATAAACGCCTGAGATTAAATACTAAATGCACAAACATAACATTTCAACAAACTTCACAGCCCAGAAGACTCTTAAAACGGAAGAAATAATCACGAAAATAGGAGAATTATTTTTATCGAATACAATTATTGTAGGTACTATATTCAATTCAAAATGAAACGCTTAAGATTAAGAGTCGAGAAAAATTAACTTTTCAAACAAATAGTTGAATTTTTAAACAAGAAATATTCAATTTATTCCAAAAAAGATGAATTTTCAACGAAAGAGTTGGATTTTCTAGCTAATAAGTCGAATGTTTTACAAAAAAGTTGACATTTAAATCCGGAAAGATAAATTTTCAACGTGGAAAAACAATTTTTTTACTAAATAGTTGAATTTTCAACCTTCACAGACGAGTTTTTAAGTAAATAGTTAAATATTCAAACAAAATGATTCAACTTTTAATGAACTAGTTAAATTTGTAACCACATGGTTAATTTTTCGACCTACGAAGATGAATTTTTAATCAAATAGTTGAATTTTCAAACAAATAAATAATTATCGAACAAAAAGTTACTTTTTCAATCAAACAGTTGAACGTTTAAGCAGAAGGGAAGAATTGTCAACAAAAACAGTTGAATTTTCATGCCGAAAAGACGATTTTTTTCAACGAAGTTGAATTTTCGATCCGACAAGATGGATTTTCTATTGAAAATAACGAATTTTCAGCAAAACTGTTTCATTTTTAACAGAACGATGATATTTTAATGAAAATAGATCAAATTAAAAAAAATGGTTTAACAAAATAGTCCAACTTTGAATCGAGTAGTTGAATTTTCAATCTAAAAAGATTTATTAAAAAAATATATAATAGTTGATAATTCAACCAAGAAAAGATTCTAATTTAAAATTAAAAACCGTTGAGGTCAAGTAGAAAAGACAAATTTTTAACAAAAAAATTAAATTTTGAATGAAAACCGATTATTTTTTAAATAGACAGTTGCACTTTTAACCCAAAAAATATAAGATTTTTAAAAAACGAGGTGCATTTTTAAATGAAAAAGGCAAATTCTCTAGAAAACAATTGAATTAATTACGAAAAAGTTAATTTGGAAGCAAATGGATGAAAATTCTGCGGAAATAGAATTTTAAACCGCAAACACGAATTTTTGCGAAGTAGTTCAATCCTCAACGAACATAGAATAATTTATAAACCGAAAAGAGGAATTTTCAATAAAAGATTAAAATTTCCAACCAAATAGTTAAATTTAAACAAAAAGACGATGCATTTTCGATAATTTATTGAATAGTTAAATTCGCAGGTAAAAAATAATTTTCAACAAAAGAAGTTAAATTTTCAATGAAGAATGTTCATTTTCCACCAAAAAAGTCGAATTTACGAAAAAAAAGCATAATTTTTTTATCAAATTGTTGAGTGTTCAACTAAAAACTATTAATTTTGAACCAATTATGAAATAGTTACATCTTCGGTGAAAAAAAATAATGTTCAAAAGACAGTTAAATCCTCAAGCAATGAAATAAATGCTTAACAAACTTGTTCATCTTTCAACCTAGCATTTGAAGTTTCAACCAAAAAAGGTGACTTCTCAATAAAAGATTTAATAGTAGAATTTCAAAATAAAAATGATCAATTTTCAACCAAAAATAGAACAGTTAAATTTTCCGTTAAATAAATTAATGACAAATAAAAAAATTTCAACAAAATAGTTACATTTCCAACCAAATAGTAGAATTTTTATCCAAAAGAGATAAATTCTGAGAAGAGAAAGTTTCTTGAAAACAGGGGAAAAATTTTCTGAACCGTGTTGTGTGTCGTGTTCCAAATTCAATAAACTCGTTTGTAATTTGACTGGACCGGAAGTAATATAATCAAAGCTGACAGTGTGGCTAGCAATGGCAGTAATTGGAACGTGAATGACATTCATGCTCAAGGCCACTTTTGTATGATATATCTACCCAAAAATTTAGTGACAATGCTAAAACAGAATTTGTGAATTGAGATCCGCTTTGAAAAATGTGTTACGTTTTTCTATAAAGGACAAATTTTCTATGAAAAATTAATCAGAAATACGCTATACAGTGAAAATATTTGGTAGCATTTCTAGTTAGCAGATAATTGACGAAACATATACTTGAGCAGAAATTACGTTAAGAATGGGAAACTAGTAACGAGTAATTGTGTCCAATTTGTCGAACATATAACGAGTTGGACTTGCGAAAGTGGAAATAAGAGCGCTTAAGTCAGCAGTGAAAATTTCAAACTCCAGCGGAAACCTGAGTTGATAACTTGGGTTGCACTACTAACAAGGTGCCTCTGCGCGATTTCCAAAGAAATTTTATACCACGTCGTTACGTTAGCAGAGGACGGAACTGAAGAGAAAAGAAGAGCTGCACTGGGAAAAGTTAGATCCAAGAAGTAAAAAATCCTTACAAAAGAAAATGAAAAGTTAATTTGAGCTTCATTCAGGATCTATCAATACTTGATATAAGTACGCGATTTCGATAGGGTGAAACGGTTCTATCTTTCAATAGATATTACTGTTCTAATTGGATGAATATTATCGATTCAAATGCGGACCAAATGTAGAAAACAGTCATTCTTGTGTCGCTCCATATACTCGAAACATGCAAGTGTAGCATTGAAGATATACGTTTTTTTAGGGAAACGGAGGGCAAAAACAGTGTCTAACGATAATAGATTTAATGCTTTCATAATGATTCATTATGATAAATTCAAATTAAAAACTCGAAGCTTTTTTGGGTTTCAATAGTGTGCAAAACTACAAACCTTGCCAACGTTACGTGAACATTGCAGTTCACTTCTTCAGGGCTGACCTAATACTGAAGTTTCAGGTTATGTTGTTCGTATATAGATTCTCTACGATGCCTATGATTGGCCAGAGCGCCCCATGGTGGCGACTGCTCGAACTTGATTGGCCAATCAAGTCTTTAAAAAAAAACTGTCTAACGATGTTGGTGCAAATCGCAGGTAAGATTAAAGCACCTTGGCTAGTAAGTAAGATCGAGGTTAGTGCTAGCTCATGAGTCTTAAGGGTAGAAAGGGAATTTAGAATGTAAGGCACGTGCTCGCATCTGCCTTTATGAGCGTTCCCAGCGTTTCTCCATTTCGTCCTCATTCTCAGGCAAGCGCCTGGCTACGGTGAAGCTCAACGGCTGCCTTCGGGATTAAGGATGCCGCGGCTCATATTAAGACCGGTATCAAGTATGGAGTCTTCCCATATCAACGATCAAATGACCTGATGAACCCCCGAACACCCTGCGTCTTTCGACACTGTAGTCCCGTTAGATAAATTACAACCTGGGCAACTGCTCACCTGGGGATCGTAAGCTGCATCGTGACACAGGTTCTAACTACGTCGAACACGTTATTTAATTTGGACAAGATTTTCGTCTCTTGTTGAGGAATCTCTTGCCTGACAACTTGCACAGCTTATTAACATTTTATTTCTAGATTTCTTGATGAAGTCTATGACCTATATTAATTAGGTTATTCTCTAAGTGTGTATTATATTATAGGAATTTTTATTAGGAATAAGTTTTAAATGAATTTGAATTAGGCGATAAGAATAAATATTAAGAATGGATGGTAAGAATGTCAGTAAAGGGAAAGATTGTTAGTAGATTATTAGGACAGTAGTTCAGTCTAAGTACTAGTGGCAGGGCTAGAAATAAAGGAGAAAGTAGAGAGTAACGAGTTGCAAGAGAGAAAGTTGGGAGAATGAATTTAGAAGATAAAGCTTCGTGATGAAAGGGAATTGTACGATACGGTATATGATACTAATAAAAATTATTATTTATAATAGGGTTCAAAAATTGTTAGAAGATGAGCAGATTATGGTCCAGGACGCCGCAGAGGGTGGGTAGAGAATAAGCCAGAATGTATCGCCGATGGTCAGTAGAAAAAAACTAATATCTGGAGCATAGCATGAAAAGTGAAAGGTCCTAGGAATGGGTTGGGAGTGAGGAATAGAAAAAGTAGAGAGCGGGTCGATTGTGAAAGAGGAACGGAGGATCTGAGATGGATATACGATTGTTAATATTATTTATGAAAGGGTTCAAAGATGAAGAGAAGTTGAATCAAGGATGAGCACAGGACGATCCAGGACTAAGCGGTGGATGTGCACTGCACATCTTCTGCACATTTTTGTTTGAGGATGGATACAAGATGAGTCAGGGCTCATGGTAATTAGGAAGAAATGAGACGATTAGATGGTAGAAAGGAGGCGGAGGCTTTTAGGGGTGTGTATAATTTTTCATAAGGGATGGTTTAAGTATGGGTCGCATTTAGATATATGAAAAATGGATAAGCTAGGAGCAGGCAGTTTATCTGCAAAGGATGAGCAGAGGATCGATAGAGAAGCAATTCGGCTAAGGCACACGATTTGAAGAAGATGGTTGGAAGATAAGTTTTGCAGCAAGGGTTGAAGTTAGGGAGGACATGATATGGAGTAAGGAAGATAAGAGAGGTTCAATGGGTTAAGAAGAAACAAAGATGTTAAAGGGGTACATGTTAACGTATGGAAAGGATGCAGAAGAGGTGAGTGGAGGAAAGGCAGATGATGGTTGGGGAAAAAGCTTTGTAGGGAATGTTTGAAAGAGAGATGGGCAGGGACAAGATGCGGTGTAAGGTGTAAGAAGAGACAACAGAATTCGATGGGGGATTTAATAAGGAGGTGAAGAAGAGGAAGTGAGAGGGGTATATATTACCATGTGCAAATGATGGGCAAGAGATGGGTAAAGGATGTATAGTCGTCAGTTTGAAGAGGAGTTTCGCAGGAAGGCTTGGAGTTAAGAAGGGACAGGATACAAAGTAAGAAGTAGTTCAAAGGGTTTAATGGGTTCACTAGAAAAGAGGATCTTAGTGAGGTATATCTAACATCTGCAAAGGATGGGCAAGATATGGTTAACAAAGTAGCAGATAGTTTGGTGATGAGCTATTTAGCAAAGGTTGGAGACGAAAAGGGACATGGACAGGATACGGTGTAAATTGTAGGAAGAGATGATGGGATTCTATAGGGAAAGTTGTACAGCTTCAGAGAGGGAGAAGAGAAAGGATACGGAGTAAGGATCGGGAAAAGATGAAGGGATTTGATGGGGAAGTGGAAAAGAGCATGTGTCAAGGGTAAATGTTAACATGTGCAAATGTAGGGCAGATATATAGAGGATGGTTAGAGGATGAGCTTTTCACGAGAGTTGGAGAGGTAGAGAGATAAAGACAGAAATGGAGTAAGGAGTAGGAAGAGATGACAGTGTTTTATTGAGGAAGTTTAATCGAAGATGCGAGTAGAAAAGCCTAACTATTTGAAAGAAAGTACAGAGAGGACAAATATTTTGGTTGAGGTTGCAGAGTAGGAGGGAATGCGAGGGGTGGATAGCAGAAGAGATGGATAGTGGGAAGTTTTGATGATGGGAGGGGATTAAAAGATATAAAAGAGGTATAAAATTATTAATATTGTATATGAAAGGGTTAAAAAATTTGAAGCTAGATTTAGGATGTGCAGAAAATGAATTAGAAGAAGATGATTGAAAAAATAATTTATGTATGATGCTGTTAATACGTGGTAAAATAAAATAAGGAGGGAATGTTTATGGGAAAGAGATACTCAAAAAGGATGAAAATTAAAACAAAAAGAGGGGAATAATATCGGAAACAAAAGGTTTTGATAATAGATTGGAGTAAAGGAGAAAAGGAATATGGATAATATAAATACGTTCAGGTTTTAGTATTATGATGTAAAGAAATGCTTAAACGTATAAAAATATGAGGAATTAAGATTATGGCCTTCACATAAAAAGTTTTTTCATATCACAAGTGAAATTGGGTGCTTATTTGTTACGTTATGGGTAGTCACTGTTTGTTTTCTGGAACGCCTTCCCACAAGTTCTGTCGGAAACTCCGGAATTTGTTGTCGGACTGTAAACGTCGCTTAACTACTTGAAATAGCCAGACTGCAGGCAAAACCATGTAACGCACAAAGGAAGTGCGAACCCGCTTCTCTAACTGGTACAAATCCCGAGAAAGGTAAATTACGAGTAAGTTCTTCACGCACCAATGTAGACCGTGAAAGCAAGCAAGAGGTGAAAAAATAAATAGCTGGGCATGTGCGTAAAAGAAAGAGAGAAATGGAGAAACACCTAATTGCCTCATTTCAGGGGACAATGACTCTAGCACGCGAGCAAGAAACTCCATTTTCCTCCCTTTAAAACTACGATTCACCGCAGTGAACGACTAAGGGGTCAAATAAACTACACCAAGACGTGGCTGGCCTACATGAGAAAAAATCTTATGTGCTTTAAAACTTCTCTTTTTATTAGACAGAATAGTATAACATTTTATGAAACTTTTCTTACAGCTTATTATTTTTAATGGGAGTGTCGACATCTGTAAATAAGAAATTTAAATGAAATCTTAAGATAAGAGGTCAACAAAAAAAAGTAAACTGAAGCAATTAAAATCATGTATTCAACAATTTATGGGTTTCGTAGCCCCTGGCAGAATCCCTTATAGTTTTGGTCGGGTGTCTGCCCGTCTATCCGTCGTAATTTTGTCCTGAGAGGGAAAGTAAGGGAAGGGGGGTAGTAAAGGCAGGGTTAATGGGGAAGTAAGGGTGCATAGGGGAGGGAAAACATTGGAAGGGAAGTGGGGGGAGGAAATTAGAGAAAGTGTAAAGAGGGGAAGAGGAGGAAGGAAGCAGGGGAAGTGTGAGGAGGAGGAAGCGAAAGGAGGGGTAGTAGGGGAGAGAAAGTATGGAAGCGGGAATGAAAACGACTTACTCAACGAATTAATATGCTACGGAACCCTTTTTTACAGACGGAGGGCGTCAAAAATTATCCTTAATTCCTTTGTAAAATGGACTGCAAGGTGGAAAAATTTTCTGGAGGAAGGTTGTAAGTACAGGAAAGTAGAGTTAGTACTTTTCTTATGGTCTATTTTCTTTCCCACATAAGGGATTTATTTGAACCGAAATGAACCGTCTAAATAAATTCTTCTAACTAGGTGGAAGGAAAGACGGGGAGTCTGCGTCGATCGACTGAGATTGCCGGAGTTTTCGCGAGGCGAGTTCGCCTCAGGATTAATGTTAACTTCACTCGGGAGTTAATAAGTCTAGCACCGATAAATCCCCTTTACCACCCCTTTCTTTTTCACGAGTCTCTCTCACTCATTCTCTCAGATTTTCGAGTCCTCCGGTTCGTTCCGACTTTCTCCTTTGCTCCGTTGTTCGTTTGTTAATTCCTTTCTCGTTTGGCGACGACTCTGCTCGAACCGAAACTTTGGAAACTTTTGGAGGAAAAAAGTGAACAGGAGAGAAGACGGAAACAGTGGTGCATTGCACCGCTACTGTACCTGCAAGAAATCCTGGCTAGTCAGATTATTTCCTCAACGGGAATTCCAGATGCATTTCTTGCAGAAACTGGTTTGTCGTTCTGTGTTATTCTAGCCTGATCCCTGTCATGTCAAGTTAACATTTTTTTTACAGAAGAAAAAAAGGGTAAAAAACGTTTTAGAACAAAATGCTGGTGGTAGACTCGACGTGCGAAAAATGAAGATCAGTTTATTCTTGTCGTTCTTCATTTTTTTTGCATGCGGAGATTACTCCATCTTTTTAACTGAATCACTTGTTACACTATGTTTTTCTGAATTTAGACTCGCCTCAACACTTTCTCAATAGAGGATTTTTTCAAAACGCTTAGAAAAAATGCATTAGTTTAACATACTTATGAGTTTCATGAATAAATTACATCTCGCTCAATCGAAATTTAAGCTGATCTTATTTATATACTATTTCTGAGTTGATGACTACAAATTTTAGTAAGTCTATTTATTTCTTTTACAGCTTAAAATTTGGTATCCTATTTGTATTTACAAACATCATATATCTTTCTAGCTCGTCTTATAGCTGTTCGACTCATTCCTTTTCAAAACTGTCCTACAATTTTCTATTTCATCTTATCACTTCTCATCATAAGTCTTTTTCGAAAATCATATTAAAAATGTTAGCTTATTTTCGATATAAATCTAATTATGAATATTTAACACTTGTCTCAGAAAGAAAGAGTGAATTATTAATTTTTATTCTCCTTGATTCTATGTTTATTCTTGTATACAATGTTCATTTATTACGATAATTGACCTCTTTTGCAGATACATAAATGACGAATATATATTTGTTATATTGAAACTTTTACAGACTTTGCTGCAATACCTCTTAATTTTATCTGAAATGCTTTCAGTCGTATTTTTTGACACGATCAGGTACAAATATACGTAGAAGGAGAGTATGATTTAATTTTATGCATTCACTTTTTTGCCTTGTCAACTAGACCACCCTAATAGACAGTAATAAAAGTTCGTCAAATTAAAAGGACTCTACAAATGAATCATGCCAGATACATTTCTGGGAAAAAGAAAAATAGGTGGATGAATATGATTGAGAGTAATAATATTAGGGCAGAAATGTATGAAAATAGTTTTAGAATATGTCAACAATTAATACAATGGAATATGCTAAGAACATATTTAGAATATATTCGGACTGATATTACTAAAATATGAAAGGTTTATTATAATTTGACAGCAACGGATAAAATGGACAGGAATGGATACAATAGAATTTTTATTATTATTTTTTTAAATATTAGTGCTAAATTGTTCTTGTTTCAAAAAAATATAATCGTTTACAAAAGGTTAAGTTTCTTCATTCAAGTACACTTTTTTCAGACAATACAAATTTTCTTGGATCAAGAAAAAATGGTATCGTCCGTATTCAGAACAATATCGTCTTGATTTAATGCTCATTTATTTCCTTGTACGAGAAGGAGGAAGCTAATAGAAAAAGTATACCGAGGAATTAAATATTTTCTAAATAAAATGAGGTAGAAAAGTCGGTGCTTTTTCATAGGGGATGTTTCACAGCAATATCTTCACGGCAGTTATGTTGAGTTTTCCTAAGGGAACTGTTAAAGTATTAACACAAATTTTTCTTTCAAATAATAAGGTGCCCTTATTTATTAGGTCTCTTTAGAATGATTAACAAGAAAATAATTATTTAACATTTCTGTAGCATAAAGGTTCTTGACGTATAAAGAAAATTATGTCCCTAAAAAATTGTGGACACTAGTCAATATTGTGTGACTGACTTCTGAAGATAGAAGAAGTTATCAGGATCAAGCTTTCCTCGAACGTGATTAAGATGTATAGACACATTCTCAAAAAAGGGAATATGGAAACAATTTTCATTTAGAAATATAATGATATTTCTGTTAGCTTGCGAACTGAAATATGGCAAATTGAGAGTTACTACTAATGCATTTTCAATTAAATATTTTGTTGTTATAAATTCAAGATTGTTGGTGCGCTCACTAGATGCTTTAAGTCTACATTCAATTATTTTCTACTGGCGCCTAAACTCAGATTCTTTTTCAATTTTGTACAATTGTTTTGAAGTTTTCTCTTTTGTACTTGGCATTGAAATTAAGCATGGAAAAATTTTCTGATTTAAGTTATTGTAACCTTTAAATAGACGATTTGATTAAAAAAAAATTAGAGTCTTGTGTTTATATGGAACAGATGACCAAAATAATTTTTTTTAAGAAGCTATCTACAACAATAAATTTAATCATTGTCCAACTTGACAATTACTCTTAACAAACATTTGAATATGATTCTAACCTTAGGTGGCCCATTGCTGATATTTATACCCCAAAATCTCATACCTCAGATGCAACAAACGGAATTTTGACTGCATATTAGTTACTTGATTGAGAAGGGCATTAAACATAAAATCATGAAGCATCTTTGTGCCTAACGACCCATCTATAGTTTATGCGAGGCTTGCTTAAGAGCGTGCAACCAAACGCAGTAGTTTGCCAATTATTCTGGAATTCTGTGAAATCTAGCCTCTCGTCTGGTGACGAGTATATCTCTATGTGTACGTACAGAGTACGTACGTACTTTGCACCCGTCGTCGGGCATGTCCCCAAATCGAATTTCCGAAAATCCCTGGAAAATCCAAGAGACAATGGTTTGTCCGGCCGCGCACCCGAGTCTTCTATGGCAAATCCCTCTAAGGGTAGTCGTATGCCGTGGTAAATGTATTGTCCCGTCTGGACAATGCCAGAGCTGATTGCGGATCGCTCGGGCGAAAACTTGACCCGAAAATAAACCGAATCTCAAATGCTGCTAGTACCGCCAGTTTTGGTGGCCTGGTACTGATGCTGGTTCTGTCGACCACTGCCAAACGCAACCATTTGGAATACTCAACGAGTTGCCTGTGTAAAGCTACACCAACTTTCCGGACTTATTGTGTGGAAAGATCCATAAAGGGAGAATGAATCCAACGCGCAAGTGGAATAGAAGAAACAGGAAGTGGCGGGTCAGATTTGAGAGAGTCAAACGAATTTTATTTGGTCGACGCACAGTGTGTAGCGGGCCAGGATATCCAGTTTCTTGTCAAAAAGTGAGAGGTGGAAAACCAATAAGGGCGAGTTTTGGGTACAAAACCTGGTTGTGTTACTGTCAAACACAGGTATTTACTATTCAGGGAGGACTTCAAGACAGACCTCCAGTTCGAAAACTATCGTTGTGGTTCGGAAAGTGTAAACTGATGAGTCTAAAAGTAATACTCAAATTAAAGAATGGTTTGGGTGATTTAAAAGTGGCGATTGGATCCTCCACGACGACAAAGCACTTAGCCATTCATCGCAGATTATTCAGCAATTTCTGGTGAAACACGACCCTACACAACTTCCGCAGCGCCCAACAGACATTTGCTGTATTTTCGGTGTTTAAATGTATTATTTCTACTGATTTCGTCATTGAATTACACAAAAGTAGTCATTTATCATGATCTAGAGCCAAACGAGAATAACATAGAGTAACGTGGGGTGACCTGAACCATGTTTTTAAGAAATCCAATATAAGTGTCCAGCAATTTTTTTCTCAAATCTGTTGGCTACATCCTTTAAAGAGAGTGGCATAGTACATTTTGGTACAGTCTGACTTGAAAATTTTTGAAGAAGTAGATTAACTTTTTAACAAAGCGGTTGAATTTTCAACAAAAAAAGATGAATTGTCAACAGGGAAGATTTATTTTACACCAAAAAAATGACATCCGAACCAAAACATTAATTTTTGATAAATTAGTTTTCCTTTCAACCAAATTCTTGAACCTTTAAGCCAAAAAGATGAATTTTCTGTTAAGCAGTGGAATTCTCAAACTCAAAATAATAGTTTTTGGCAAAAAGTCAATTATCAATCAAACAGTTGAATTGTCAACCAAAAAGGGTGACCTTTCAACAAAGTTGTTCAATTTTAAGCAAAATAATTTAATTTTCAAACAAATAACAACATTTTTAACCAAAAAAGATTAATTTTCAAATAAAAATGGAATAGTTAAATATCGATTTGAAAAAATTACTTTCTAACCAAAGATATGAATTTTTACCTAAAATTATGAACCTTCAATCAAAAAATAAATAAATTTGTAACAGAGTACATCAACTTTCTACCAATTAGTTGAATTTTGAACCATGATTATGAATTTTCAACTAAAACAATTAGTCTTTTTACTGAAAAAGATGAATTTTCAACAGGATATGCAGGATATGCAAAATAAATGAATTTGTTTATAAAAATTATTTGAAGGCCTATCAATTGCTTCTGGATGGCAATATCTTATATAAAACTAATATGCAAACAGAGCAAAGTAAGTAGTGAAAGTATAGAAAGTTATAGTTGTTGTCCGATTTAAACTCAAATAATAAACTAGTAAAATTTTTTCCTATAAAATCGGCCTTGAGAGACCTCCTCGAAATTTAATTGTTTAGTTTAGTTAATTCAAAGAAAGAAACCTCGAAATCGTACTATGTGGCGCATCAATGATCAACATAAAAAAGGCAATTTGATTGTCTTATATATGAGTTGAAAAAACCAATATAAAAAAAAATTTCCAATTCTTATTAAAGTGTTCAAAAAAGCCACTTATTTTAAGAAAACTTTCCTTTCTTGCTTTCTCACGAGGGAATTCTGCAACTAGCAGAAGTATATCTGCGGAAAAAGACAGCTCTTTACTCTATCACTGTTTTCGTTCAACTTTAATTAAACTCAAAGTCCAAATTCAATTAAGTCAAACGTTCTAAAGCGGAATTTTAATTAGTCAACAAGGGCCTTCGACTTCATTTAAATGCACCTCATTGAAATGTTTCATCATCTAAACTTCCACTTCTACAGAGAGAGTTGAGTGACACCTAATTGTGTTTCAACTCGTAATGAGGCGATGTAGCTTGCAGATAAAATAATCTACAACATGTTTCAAAAATATCTTTTAATATCTTACGGATTTCGTCAATGTCTCCTTGTAAATAAATCTAGAGCGCTTTTGTTGATGGAATAAAAGGCAGTAAAAGCGATGCCTAGCGAATAATAAAATTAATGTTGCGCATAAAGATGAGAGAACTGCAGCGTTCAGTCGTTTTACGCTGATATTACTCTTTATGAATTCTTGACGCTCAAGTTAAATGAAAATAAGAGTTAGAGAAAACATTGAGAACCAAAGTAAATGCAAAGCTTTTCTGTTTTCCAAATGTAGCTGAAAGAAATATTATATGCAGGAAAGACACTAAAATGAATATAGTGTTGGTAACAACAAAATTAACTATAAAAATTAAGGATAGTTACCATTTGTGAAAAAGTAACTGAGAAAAAGTAACATTTTCGAACAGTAAAAATAGCGATAAGTAGCTACTTTTTTCTGATGTAACGGTAACGATAACTAGTTCTTTTTCAAAAGTTAGTTAGCCACTTCTGGATGAATATCTTTTTGCAGAATAATATTAAATGTGTCACAAGTCGATTATGGGGTATTTAAAAGAAATCGTCTCTTGGATCTATTTGTTTTTAAATTAAGCATTTTTTGCTGTCTCTTACCCGCCCATTCGGCACGCTTTCTCTTTTTATGAAAAGCATTGTAATTCTAACCGACCAGTTTCGCTAGTGGCAAGTCTGTACGTGCTAAGCATGTCAAATTCGGCACATAAAACTGCGGAGACAGTTACGTCGTAGCTAATGTATCGTTGGCACGTGTCACCACCTTAGTAACGATTGGTACTCACACAGAGAAAGGTGTGGTGTTCCCTTAAATAGTGTTCACCTCTGTCATTAGAAGAAAACGAATTATTCCGCTGATATACAATTAATTATCGAGTTTATGTTACAATATGACATATTGATATTCGAATAGAAATGTGGACTTCCTGCGAGAAATATCAACAGAAAACAAAATTTTATTGTGCAGAGATTTTGGTCCTTCGAGCCAGAAGTGAAGCATCGAAGTCGATCGAGTGATACAAACTATAGATATTAAAACGAGAAACATTTCCATTTTTTCAGTTTATTCAAGTCAATTCTATTAATTGAAAAAATCGGTAGCCAAATCAATTTACTTTAGCTAAAGAAAATTAGACTCTATTGAAAGCCACTAAAGTTAAATTGAGCAATATTTATTAATTGGAATAAATTTCAAAAAACGCTCATGAATTTGTCCTAACTCAAGTAACCGTCAGTAAATTTCAAATGAATCAACTGATTTCAGTCAATTATGCTAAATTTAAATTCTACTCATTTCACTAAATGCAAAATGTGTACTACATTAGGCTCTCACGAAGCGCCTTTTCTCGTCAAGTGCCTCTCCCTTCTATTACCACCAAATTCGATAAGCACCTTGAGCGTGGGATTCAAATAATCCGCCAATGCGTTTCAGAGATATTTTCTGTCAAGTCTGAGGGGCATGGTATAACTAAGCGGTCACTTAGTGATAATTATAAACTTGAATACTGAGTTTAAAAACACTTTTCATCTACCAAAACATTTATTTTGTCTCAAAATAACAAAACAAATCGCTATTATTCGTTATTTTGACCTTTACCGTAGATAATCGAACATAAGATTTTTGTTATGTAACTTTCTGTGCTTTTAATTAACGATATCTACTGTAGGTTCATTGTTTATTGTAGAATGGTATCTCCTGTTTCTGATTTTCCAGAGCCCTCATATAAACTTGTAAGTTCTATTCAATGTAAATAAGATATTACAAAATATTGCCTCAGAAGGATAATACTCACAATTAAAATAGAGAAGAATCCCAGCAACAAGGACGAAAATGACGACAAGCAACACTAGGAGCAGTAAAAGAATAGTAGGTTTACACCAGGGACTCGTCTGCACTTCTGTTTGGGTACCCTCTTTGGTCCTTTTCTGTTCAACGACAGTTGACTCTCCACTTGCATTAACCACGACCCCTTTATAGGTATACTGAGGAGCCTTTTTATCCGCCAAGAAGCCATGATCATCCTCTGGGTCAGAATAAACACCATAAGCCTCAAAATTATTCTTTCTGCACCCATTCATCTTCACCGAAGCAGCCTCACTCCTCTCAGGATTTTGTTTCCTCGGATGTGCAGTGGAAGAAGAGGATCCAACTTCTCCAATCTTGAGAGTTTGTTCATACGACTTTGCAGATTCTTGATATCTAGAAGAAGACTCATACTTTGTCCTCTCGTAGCTTTTCGAACTAGTGAGTTCATACTTCGCAGGATCATAAGTCTTGACACCGGTTTCGTAAGGATCATATTTTGGATTAGTTTCAAAGTTTCTAGTACCAGTATCATAGGTATCATAGGATTTTCCAGCAGTAGCTTCATACCTAGGTAGAGTACCGTACATTGGACCAACTGCATGATACTTGTTATCATATTTACTATCGTATTTGCTGTCATACTTCCTGGCAGTGTAGTCTTGAGTAGCGCATGATCCGAGTTCGTAGGAAGATTCGCGAGTCTTTACGCCAGATTCATAACCTTTGGAGGCTGGAACTTCGTAGACCTTGCCTTGGTGTCGATGATCCTTTTTTGGTTCGAGTTTTAGAGTCTCTTCCGCATACCTGGTAGTGTATTCATAATCATTCAAGTCCCTTGAATACCTCCTAGTATCTTGGTGTTCCAGGGGATAATTCCTCAGCTTTGCTGCATCCGTTCTTTCATACGGAGCATCCAAATCAGATTCTTGGTAGGTCCTCTCGCCTCTCCGATCATATCTTAAACTTTCTTCGGGATAGATCCTGTTGTCATACCTTTCCAGATTCTCTCGATCGTATGGTATTTTTCTATCAAGGGTTCGAGTTGAGTAGCCACGATCAACGTAGTTGGCATCAACTTCCCCATAATTTCCAGTTCCCTGAGCATCCTGGTAGGATTTGCTAGGGTCAAACTCCAAATATCGGGAGGACCTCCGCTCGCTTCCATAGTCCATTGAACCTTCTACCACGTTCGGCAGTTTACTGCTCAAATTCTCACCGGTGCCGCCGTTCGGAATCTGGCAATTCTCAGCATGCTCCACCAAATTCGGCAGACGCGAAGTGGATGAGCTACCTGGAGTGTTCTCCGTCAAATCCAACTTCAGGCCGTTGCTGCAGGTCCTTCTCATTGTCCCTGCTTCGCATGATCGTTGACTTAAAGTTTATACCTTAGGCTCTGCAATTTTATTTTGCTTGAAAAATAGCGAAAGCTGGAATTGTGACTATGGACTTGTCATAGTCGACTTTTAAAAGTTGTTAGTTTTGGTTAATGGAGGTTTGTTAGTAGAAAAGCGGCTTGTTAGTTTCCAGTCTTCGGAATTAGAAGAAATGAAGCTCGTCTGCAAAGAGAAAAAAGGAATGTGTTAGTTGGTGTTAGCTAGAAATTTAGAACTAGAAATGAGGATTGGTGTGATGCACGACAATTAATCAGCAATATCATTACTCTTTTTTATATAAGCTTTATATATTTTTAAAGAAATTCAAATGATTAGTAATGTGTTCTATATGACGAGATAAATTTTCTAAAATTAACTTTTGGTGAGTTAGTTTTTGGGATTGAATTCGATGATACTTGATAGGTATAATAACATTAGAGAAACAGTTGAGAGGCGTTTTTTGAAACCAGAATCATTTAATAAAAGCGATTTATTAACCGTGCAGTGATCTCACATTATGATTAAGACAATAGACAACAGTGAAACAATGATAAGCATAGCGGTGCTTGATCGCCAGTGAATATGTTGCGAAATACGCCTGCAATATCACATCAACAGCGTGCAACTGTCTTAAACATCGAAGCCAATATTGTGAAACGCACAGCTATTCAATTTTAAAATTCTATGTATCATCTCTCTTCATTAGCTGCATCTCATTGTGGGATGAAAATTTCTGTAGAATGTTCAAACTGATGAAAATTGTTCATTTTAATACTTAATGGAAATATTGCTAGTTATCAAACTGCATCAAGTTCTATAATATGTAAGTAGAATGGCACAATCACGTAAAATAAAAATTGAACCAATTATG
This sequence comes from Andricus grossulariae, assembly GCA_011634705.1. NCBI lineage: Eukaryota > Metazoa > Arthropoda > Insecta > Hymenoptera > Cynipidae > Andricus > Andricus grossulariae. The sequence continues at coordinate 19,112 of JAABKJ010000792.1, forward strand.
ATAGAAAACATTTCGGCTCTATGCATTTTTTTCATGAACCTGTATCATAAAAATTTCGCACAAGATTGATGTGCATTTTCTAAGGGTGTAGATTAAAAATTAATCTAAGGGTTACTTGTAGATTAAAAGCATCTACTCTATAATTTGCATTCCTCTAATGTATGTGAAAAATTAAACACTAATCGTAATGTTGCCTAATAATATTATGACAGTCATGATGCCTAATAATGTTTTTAAGTGTATATTGACTAATTTCATTTCAAAAATAACTCCTCTGCATTTTACTCTTCTCAAAGAACGGTTGCTCTTCGATTTTTAACAAAAAATCTATCTTTTTCTTAAGTGGTTAGTTCATGGAGACTTGAGGGATTCTTGGAATTCATAGGAATTTTTAATATTCTTTATTATACGCGGCTAACATAGAGCGAGACTCTTTTAAAGATGGACACTAGAGTAAGAAAGAGAGAGAGAAGATAGCGAGACATACCGTGGCGGAAGAAAGTACTGTGCGTCCTCTCGCGACGAGACTAGACCTTAGAGTAAGAGAGAGAGAGAGAGAGAGAATATAGCGCGCCTCACTGCGGCGAAAGGAGGTACCGTGTGAGTGACGTCAGCTAGGTAGAAGAGGTGTACAGAGGCGAGGGCTGCGAGTACAGCGCCAACGAAGCTCGACGCGCGCATCTCCCTCCACCGATTTTCTACCCTCTCTGCGCTGCTCTCACGCAACGCTCACGCAGCCTTCGCATTAAAAGAGCGCGTATTGGCCCAAAACGTCAGAATTTGTTTGGGAACTGGTAATCAGCAACCTTACGAAAAAATCCTACAGCTGGTGGCCAGCCTTGATTCTCTCGTGGCAAACATAGCCGCCTCTGAAAGCAGACATAATCGTCTCTCTAGAAATACCAATCTTGTAAACATGGTAAACGAATGAATAATTCTTTATGGCATTACTTCTCCTCCTACTTCCTGCATCTTCCCTCCATTTATGGGCCAGCTGGAATATCAACCATTTTTATCGGATTTCCCAATCTCTGTAAAAGGAAATGATAAGGCGCAGCCTATTTTAAAATTAAATCCTCCTAAACGTACAGTTAGTGTACAACTTAGTTAATCAAGGATTCAGAAAAATATATAAAGCTCACAAAAGGTGAAGTTTTAAGTTTGTCAAATTTCTAAACTAGCTTAATTGTGTCAAGCCTATAAGCTATTTCCAATTTTATGACTTTTAGGTTCGAAGTGTATGAGCTTATAGGTTTCTCAATGAGTGATGAAGATAGGGTCCCTTAAACTGTAATGAGGTTTATATCCCTCCTTATAATTTTCTATGAATATTACATATTTTTAATTAATTTCTAACAATTTCTTGAACCTCGTCTTCCTCCTCTTCCCTCCTCATTTTTCTTCGATACTTGTGCCCTGACGACTGGCAACGGTCTTACGATGTAAGCCTTTCATCGTCATAAAATTTCCTTGTACCCGGGAATTCTCTGTCGTAATAAGTAAGGCAGGGCTCAAAGGAGATTGCTGTTCCACATGCAAATATGATTAGTTCCGGAGCGTAACTTCATTTGCGTATATTAAAAGCGCGGATAGCTCACTTTATGCAAACGACTACGAGGACAACGACCACAGTGAGGAAGGTTGCGAAGGCGTCGCGTGGTGACGTTCAAAAAAAAGTTTAGCTGAAAATTATAGAGGAGAGAACGTGACACGAGAATGTGCAAATGCGAGAAAGTCAAAATGCTGCAACCCGGTCGAAAAAATGCTGAGATTAGAGTACAGCTCCTGCAATAAATTAATGTGGATCTTTCAGTTTCAGAATCTTTTATTCATCAAATCATTTGGAGAAGAGGAGAAAACCCTACAGTAGATAATAAACCTACAGTAAATAACGAGTTATTAAAAGCAGAAATATACCTGAAATAATTATTTATAATTTTAATTTATTACCAGATATAGTATCCTGACTATTAATCAAATTAAATTAATTATTTTACGTACATTATTGTTTTGAATCAATGATTATCTACTGTATGATCCTTATCTATTGCAGGGTGGTCGCCACTTATTACCTGAATTTAAAAGAGTGCAATCAAATGCCATTAAATTCCACAATATTATTCATTTATAATTCAGCACAAAATTGAAAAGGAATAATATCTGCTTAAAAATTTTTCCTTCTAAACGTTTGCCCCTACTTAAGAGTACGAAATTTGCACCTCGTCCACCTAAAAAATGCATAAAAGAAAAGACTGGCCACTTATAATTTAGAAAAACAAATAATAACTAAAATCTTCTCCCCTCTAACTCAATGAAAATGTTCAAAATGAAAGGGAATACAAATCTGCTTCCTTCTCATTTGATAAAAATCTTCAAAATAACAAAATGTTTCATTTCCAATTCAGAGAACAAATTAACTAAAATTTCGGCAATTTCGACTCTATAAACATTTAAACAAATAAAAATTTCCTTCCTTCCAGCTTAAAAAATAGTCAAATACAGAAAATTTCCTCTTTTTAATTCAGGACAAATTTAAAATAAAAAATTCTTTTTTAAGCCCAATAAAAATGTTGATAGGAAAAAAGGCCCTTCTAATTTAGAAATGAATGAAAAACCAAAACTTTATCCCTCAAAACTGGATGAAAATTATAAAACCAAAAAAAATCCTCTTTTAAATTCCTACAACTTGCAAAACAAAATTTCCTCCCTTCCAACTCGATGAAAATCCTAAATATCGAAAATGTCCCTTTGCCAATTCAAAAAAATTAACAACTATAACGCTTTCCAAAAATTCAACAAATGCAACACTTTCATTTAAAAATTAAAAATTTCAAAAATGGAAAAATTGAAATTCCAACGTTAAATTTTCCAATTAAGCACTCTGAAATTTTAAGAACTGAACGCTTTTTTGAACGATTCAGTTTCAAAATTTTCCATTTGTAATATTTAAATTGTAATTGATAATTTCAAAGAAACAGTAAAATATTGCTAAATATTAAATAATTGGTTTTTTCTGCTGAATAAGAAATTCAAAATTGAATGCGTTTAAAAATGGAACATTTTAGACTGCAACAATATTTGCCTAGGATTTGAAATTTCAATAAAATGTTAATTATTTATGAATGTATTAAATGAAAATGATTTTAGATTTGAAAATAATTTATAATGTTTCAATCGGACGTTTAAATTTGTATAACTACTAAGGCTTTCGAATTGAAACAGTTCAGTTTATAACGTTAAAATCTGTAAATTGGAAATCTATGCTAAAAATTGGTGAAATTTCTGGTTAAGCAATAAATACACTTTTATTTTTCCGTTTTGCCGGTCCTGTGACCACCATAAGTTTACGAAACCCTATTGATATGAAATAGATCTAATTTCCAGCCTTTTTAAAATATTCTTGCATTGAATTTTCATAAATATTATTGACTCCATCAACTTCAAGCTAAACAAATGAGTGGACAGACATGCAGATGTTGAATTCTGCCAATTCTTCGTGGTCCCGTGAATTAGTAAAGTCTCTCTTATTGCTCGAGAGGTTACAATAATGGTCGTGGTGACATTCTGTGAGGATGGGCAAAGGACCCCTGAAACTATTTTCTCTAATGAAGCACCGTTAAAACTTTCCCGATATTCTGGATAGCCTTGTGATTCCTGGTCGCGAATCGAATTCATCTCGCTACCTCGTTCTGACCGGAAGATATTCCGAAATTGCACAGGCATATTCCTGCGAGCAATAATTGCACCTTGGAATGCTATCGACGCCAGTTTTGGAACATCGGAGTTCCTGCGGGCTTGTGCTAACTCCAAGGATCAATAAACTTCGTAGTCTTCAATAACTCACTTTAGTATTCAAGAAAATTTCTTAATTATAGTTCTGGCTTGTTCGAGTTAATTGAAGGTGCTTGGGAAGATGTAAGATATTCTAAAATTCTTTAGTCTGCCTAATAGTTCAAAATGTCTTTACAAAAATCATTAATAGATAACCTACCTTGGAAAAAATGCTTAAATTGCAGGTTGGATTTTTGAGGTATCGAAAAGCTTAAAACTTTTTTCAGACTATTTAAGAATCAAAATATTCTCTAATTAACGGTTTCATTATGAAAAAATTTTTTGGCTGGTTCTTTTATGTTTCAGCTTTTTGATTTGAAACATTTTAGGCTGAGTAGTTTGTTTAGTTCGTAGAAACGCTTCTTGATAGCAGAAATCCTTCGTTTAATTTTTTATTTCAAAATTAGCTTCGACATTTTTTGTACATCTTATTTCAAAGCACAGCGTTATCCAAACGAACATAGATGTTTGTGATTTTGATTTTTATTGGACGTAGGAACTCTTCTTCTTTTAATTTTTCAAATAAATGTGAAATTTGTTTGCGTAATCACAACATGACGGCAGCTTTTCTAAAATTCGTGAAAACGTATTTTCTCAAAAACTCCATTTTGAAAAACTACCAGAAACTATCTCCTACTTGTTCTGCTTGTTCTGCTACCTTTACTCTGTTTTTTGTCTTTCTACAAGTTTCCGATACCCTCTTTATTAAACTTCCTGTGCATATTAATTTACAACCCAATTAATGCAACAAATTAATTGCGTACGGCCAAAATAGGAAAGAGAATAGCGAAGGGTTAGAAAACATGAATCACTTTCTCGAAGTTTGCATAGACCGGTATTAAAATTGCACCACTAAAATCAATTTTTCTCGGATATGGGGAAAATGGGCGTAATAGAAGTAGCCAATAGCCTAGCACGGCTACGATAATAATAAATCGGTTATCGCTATTTATGTTATCGAAACATTGTAATGCAACAGCTTCAGTGAGCGTCGATCGCATAACTGTGCCAATGCCTCTTTATTTTTAACGCTTCGTTGGGCTTCTGTCCGGTTGTAGCGACTTTTTCCAACGCGTTTGTATCAGCATTTTCCCGCGTTTATTTGACAATTTGGCTCGTCGCTTCGGGTCTCTGCCATTCTCTTTTTCTCCGGCTGTCTAACCGTTCCCGTCTCGCTCACTTCGTCTCTGTCTCGCGCGTGCTTTCATCCCCTGCTCTCAAATAATCGCTCTCACTTTCTCCACCACTTTCGTCTCTAGTCACATAAAAACTTTTGAATTATTTATGTTTTTCCACAGATCCGTAGTCGCAGTGCGGGATGCAAATGCATCTTCTTTTTTACCGCACCTTTGAATATTTAATGCGAAAGCTGTAGCTTCGTTCAACTACATATCTCTCTCTCTCTCTATCGCTCGCTTTTTTTCTATACATATATACCTGTAAGGAGAAAGTTGAAGATAAAATGTCCTGGAAGGTCAAGTGAAAGAGAAAAGCACGAAAAGCAATTCATGATGTAAATATGTACCGGGCTTTCGTCGAAAATGTATGGAAAAAGACTCAATGAAGAAGCTGAGTTGCGGTTAAAGTTGAAAGAGGTTTTCCGTTAGAAGAAATGCATTGAAAAGAAATTAAATCAAGAAGATATAAGTGATTCTCGAAGATCATTCTCAGACTAAAGATGCAGAGTACTCTAGTTTTGCAGCGACATTTTATTAGTTTTTTAGCATTTATATGAGTATATTATTCATAGTAATTTTTTTCACATGTGTTCAAAATGTATGACATTGTTATGCTAATATTGCAAATAATCTATAGTTACAATTATAAATTGTAATCTTCAAAACTTGAAAATTTACATTTTTTCGATTTCTAATTCGTTTTTTTGTAAACTTAATATTTTCTAAGGCTATGTCTACTGTCTACACGTTAACAAATTTCGGTAAGAATCGGCAAAATTCTAATATTTCATTATGAAAGCGATCGATATTTACTAATCCAAAATTTCAACTGTTGAATATTTCAGAACAGATTAAAGTTTAGTAAAAAAAATCATTTCTTTCTATCAATAACGAAATGGAACAGAAATTTCGACCAAGTTCCTGATTTTCAAATTATATCGACATTTTTTGAAAACAGAGAAGTTTGAAGTTGAAAGTGTATTAAAAAATTTCAAATTTGTATAACAGTAATTTGAATAAGCATAGCAAGGTATCTGTGGAAATTCAAAGAATAATTAGTTCTTTTTGGTTTTTGCTGATAGAGTGCCAGAAGGAATTTATATAAGGTATTGTTGCTGTAAATATACAGTCTATATCTGATCGTATTTCGTACTATGAAGCACAAAGAAAACATTTATTCATAAAAAACTATTTATCATCCCTGGAATTATGAGCGACTTTACCCTACCATGTGGGAATAAGTGTCTCACGATAATAACAGTAAAAAAAAAGTGCTCGGAAGGAGAACTTTACAGAAAAAGTAATTATTCGTAAGTTTCTAATCATTTCAGAGCAACTGAAGTTCCTAAAATGCATGACAATGTTAAATAATCAGCTTATTCTCATTTGAAGCATAACCAAATTTATTCTTAACCTCACTTATAAGTATGAAGTATCACAATAAATCTCAAAATTTGATAGATTATCTTAATTTTTAAAGATTTCGAGGAAAACAATCTTTATTTGATGTAATATGAAATACGAACACACTTTTCATTCGTTGTAACTACCAAAAAGGCACCAAATGAAATTTAAAATAAAGTTTATAATATCAGTGAGAAGGAAATCAATCGCTTATCTTGAAATGTTTAAATCAGAGAAACAAAAGAATAATAATAAAAAATAAAGTTTCAAGAAAATCTTTAAAAAAGTATGTTTCTTTGTCCCATCTTCTGACGATCTTTCCAAGAGTTTACGAAAGCTTTATAATTCCAAATATCAATTATAATGATTGAAATTTCAACTTTATTGCTTACCTACGAAATTCTTATAAATCGAACAAACCAAGAATCCAAGGATCGAAATCTGAACAATACACTACGAATATCTCACTAAAATTAGAGAAACCAAAATAAAAGAGGGGGGAAGAAAAGAAGGCAACCTCCAAATTCTCTTCATTCTATTTTTTTATTCTTATTTCATTTTTTGAAATTACAATAAAAATACGTTTAAAAAAATCTACCAATTTGTCGGTGTTCAACACCATTTTCAAGGCAACAAAATCAAATTCTCCAGCAAGGTGAAACCATGAGGAAACTAGGATATTCTCCTCTTTTCATTTCTTCTTTTTAGGATTTCGTAGCTCCGTGCAGAAATTCTTACAGGTTTGGTCAGGTGTCGGTCCGTCTGTCCTACTTTTTTTAAGAAGAGAGGAAGTGAGCGGAGATTATGGGACGGGAAGTAGTGGAAGTGAGGGGAGGGAATGTATGAGAAGTGAGAGGATATGAGCTGAGGAGAAGTAAGGAGAAATTATTATAAATGTGGGGGAGTAGGGAAGGGGAAGTGAGGGCTGGGGAAGGGAAATAGGGAAAGGGAAATAGGGGAAGGGGAGTAGGGGTGTAGGGGAGGAAGAGGTTTGAATTACTGAACTAACGTCTTGATAGGCCACAAAACCCTTTTTTGTAGGCGCCCGGCACCTAGTTTGACTAATTTTTTCATATTGGTCTTCTTAATTCGAATGGGGACGTTTGAGAGTGCGTTGTCCAAATTTGATCGTTGAATACTTGACTTATTAATTTCTAAGAACTTTTTTTGTTGAATTTGAATTTTAAACGTTAAAGTAACAAATTTCAAGACCCAAACTTAAGCTATTATGATCACCGGTATCTTTTTTCATGAATTTGGCATGACAATAATGTACTCTCGACTTTGATGCTCGAACCTGATAGTCGTGAAAAGGATACTATACGAAAGGGCAGCTCGGAGACTCCTTTTATTTTAGTATTTATTTAACGAGAGTGTCGCCCGGGAAGTTAGCCTCAGCACCACGCTGACACTGGATACGAAAGTACCCTCGGGGGTGTACTGCAGACTTCACTGAACACAGAAGTGCCATCTTGGGGTAGCTAACAGCCAGATACATATTGTACACGTGTGCAAGGTCACGCAAGTGCATGTACCTCACCTCACAAGTGCAAATGTACGCAACTACCCATACACTTATGTAGTGATGCATTCGAGACGATTTCGAGAAAATTCGAGGTTTTCTTGAAACATGTTCCGGCGAACCCAAACCTTCATAGAGATCGACAATCTCAAATGAAAAGTTTCGAGATTCTCGACTCGAGATATATACATTTTTTTCAATATTCTCAATCTACATGAGGTTTTGAGTTCATCTGAACATGTTTTAAGAAAATCTAGAATTTTCTCGAAATCTTCCCGAATGCATCACCACACTTATGTAAAACCACAAATTCTAGTCTATAGAGTACCTATCTCTTTGTACACCAATCTAGACCCTTGAAGGAAAATCTTCTAATGAAGAAGAGAACTCAACAATGATACCAAATTTAACAGCCAATTATAATTTCCGTGCCTTGGAAGAAAGGAGAAACATTTCCGCTGGGATTCCACCTTTCCTTCTAATGAATTTTCTGCAAAACAGAAGAAAAAGTTACACCATTGCCTGACAAGAGGAACCTTCACACTTCGAGTGTCAGGTCTTGATAATGGGATCCTACTTCTCATGAGTTTTGGTATTATTCAAAGGATTTCTGCATCACAATTCAAGGAATAATTACTAACATGTATTCAAAAGAAAGTAAACCCGTTGTCACACAAGTTTGCTAATGAATATTCAGAGTTGGAGGAGCAGAGTATAATTTTTCTTAAAGTTATTTTTTTGTTCACATGAAAACTGTGTTTGTTAAATGAGACAAGACCGTACTTTGAAGTTGTGCCGTTTGAGACATTCGTTTCCCGAGAGAATCTTAAATTAAATTCCCGTGCAATGAAGGCAGGCGATGCTTCTGTTGTGATTTATTACTACTCTGGGAGTAACGTCTTTTCGCAAACTATGAGATTTCAAATTAGTGTTGGAAGATACAATAAATGTAAATTCTGCATATACACTGTACAGATTCATATAATATTGTATGCTGCAAATTATTCATGTGATAATTATATATGTACATTGTACACTGAGAAAAACATGTCATGATAACAAAATAATTTCGTTGAGCGTCCCAAATTTTTTGATTTTGTCAACTAGAATGTTCAACAAAATAAAGTGGTTGTCTCACTCAGACGGTTTTGATTCTTCTATAGAAAGTAACAAATTTGGTTAAGACAACCAAACTTTTGTTCGGCCAAGCAAATCTTTTTTTCAGTGTAGTATTTTAGCTTGCATTTATGAGTTTCCAAGATATGAAGTAACATAATCATTACTTAAAAGCTTATCTTTTGCAGTTAAAAATGAAAAATATCCTTTCTGGGCTTAGGATGATCGAATGTGCTTGTAAGTGTATGAAAATCCGAAACATTTTTCCATTGCACGTACTGAGAGTATTTTTATCGTGACACGATATCGCTTTGATTTATGATTCTCGGCGTACCGAGTACCGCGCAAATTAAAGGCTTGCTACTTCGTGCTCCATCTCTACCTAACCATCTATCTTCGCCGTTGTATTTCTACCCTCTGGCTTAACTCTTCATTCCTTTCTGTCCCGTTTGTTGTCTGTCTGCAGTTTCACCTTTACTGTTTTGCCCTTTTCTTTCGCGATGGGGGCTCAAAGTAGCAAAGTTACGTGATTCCAAAGCACAGTTTTTCAGAGCTGGTGGCACTAAAATATAATCAACTCGCAAGAAATCAGCTCAAAGTCTAAAGCTCTCGGAAACGAAAAATTTAATTAAGTCATTTAATTAAAAACTAAGAACAAAAGAACGTTACCTCAACAATGAAGATTTTCCCTAGCAGATCGTCGCCGAAAACAACAACAGCTATCAGGAATCCTTATCTGGGATAATCATGCATTTTGAAAGCTTTTGTGGATTGTAGGAACTATTCTAAACCAATCGCAATGAAAGCTGGCAGATTGAAACGAACAAAAAGAACATAAAAAGAACCATCTTTCGACCTGCGTTCAACTCTACATCCTAATTTATTCAACCGATTGGTACAACGTTTTAACGAGAATTTAGTAGCAAGATTCTCGATACGTTTTGCATGCTGGCCAGGGGTGAGGGTCGAAATAAATTCTCAATGCATACGTCACATTCGGGGAAGAGACTTTGAGTGGTTCCTGTAATTTTCACTAGTTTTATTCAAAATTACGCCTTTCAGTCATATATTTTTAGAAATGGAAATTTTCCCATTTCCCCCAGACAAAAGTATAATTTTCCTTTTTTTTTTGACCACCTTATTCTACCATGTGAAATGTTTAACTCTTAAACTGTTTACACATAATCACGATTCTAATTCAAAGCTTGTTTATCTTTTGATACAGAATTCTATTAGTTTTTTTATATAATCAGGAAAAATGTTCAAATTCCTAGAATTAATACTTTTTAACTCTAACAGCTTCAACTTAAAATACTTTAATTAAAAATCTTACTTATACTTTAACTCTGGGCTTTCTTTTATTGTTGGAATCCAACTTTTCTTTCATTTTTATAAAAGTTTCAAACCATTGTTTGAAGTGTAAAAATTTCTAGTAGTCACAATTAACTATGATTGCTCCTCTTATCCATCCAGCACCATTTCTGGACCTCCAGCTACCATTATCGTCTTTCTCACCGACCACTCAGACACTTCGTTTTTCCCTTTTCTCTTCCTGAAAATCTCGAACGCAGCTCCAATTCAATTAGAAAACTATCAACCAGTATTCTTCGCACTGTAAGATGGCAAAAACTTCGATATCTTACTCGTTAGAAGGGGTTCTACTCAAGACTTTTTCACTCAATTCGATTAATTTACTGCTCCAGGAACTTGTGTTTCAATCCGCCTATTCATCTTATCGACTGTGAATAATTGAAGTAATTCTATTCGACTAAATTTTTGTCGTTAAATTATTTATTTGTTATCCAAAAGGTTACAGTTTTAAGCCACGAAGAAGAGCTTATTACAGAACAGGTGCATTTTCAAATAAATCGTTGAATTTTTAACTAAAGAGAATAATTTTTTGACTAAAAAATAAGAATTCTGAACAAAATCCATGTATTTTCCACCAAGCATCTGAATTTTAAAACAAGAAAAATTATTTTCTATCGTAAAAAATAAATTTTAAACAAATTAGATAAATTTCCAACCAAATAGTAGAGCTTTGAACTGCAAAAGATTTTCAACCAAACAGATAAATTTCCAACCAATTGGTTAAATCTTCAGTGAAAAAAATTAATTGTTCATAAAACAAGAACATTTTTTGAAAAAGTAGGTCGATTTTCAAATAAAGAGATGAGCTTTCAACTAAAATTATGAATCTCTAGTAAAAAAATTAATTTTTAAGAAAGAAGTACGAAAACAGAATAGTTTCCAACCAAGCGTATTTAACCCAAAAAATTGTTTTTCAACCAAAAAACATAAGTTTTCAATTAGCTTCACTTTTTTTGAACAAGAGCACTATTGTCTACCAAGAAAATCAAATTTTCAACAGAATGCATGAATTGTCGACCAAATAGTTGAATTTTGAAGTGAAAAATATAAATTTTCAACCAAAAAAGAAATGTTTCATTTTTTAGTTACAGAAATAAATGTTTAGCTAATAAAAGAACAAACTATCGTCAGAATAGTTGAAATTTTAACCAAAGAATTGAATTTTTAACTCAAATGATGATTCTTTTTTTAGACAAGAGGACTATTGTCCACCATAAAAGTCAAATTTTTATCAAAATACATGAATTCTCAACCAAATAGTTGAATTTTAAACTGAAAAATATAAATTTTCAACCAAAAAAGGAATTTTCAACTTTTCAGTTACAGAAATAAATTTTTAGCTAATAAAAGAACAAACTATCGTCAGGATGGTTAAAATTTCAACCAAAGAAATAAATTTTTAACTAAAATGATGATTCTTTTACTAAAAAAGTAAAGTTATAACAGAATAGTTTAACTTTTGATTATATAAAAAGATTTTGAAAAGCTTGTAAGATATTTAAAAAAATAATTAAGCTTTGAATCAAATAATAATCTTAATCTTTTCAACCAAAAAAGATGAATTCTTAACCAGAAATTTAATAGTAGACATTTTAACAAAAATGAAGACTTCTAGAGAATTAGATTAGAAAATGGTAAATTTGTCTTAGAAAATAATGAATAAAGGACAACAATTTTTCGCATTTGATTTACAATGTTCAATTCTTATAATCTATAAAAAACAACATAATGTCCAATTATCAATTATTTTTAAAATTTAGAATCTAAATGTATTTGTAGTGTAAAAAAGGATTTAATCCAATTTGTAAATCCAAGTAGTAATTCTTCAAAAATAAATTGCTGAAGTGAAATTAGCGAGAGGTTGTAGACAACTTTTTTTAATTAATAATAATATGTCACAAGAATCGCTTTTTTGTTCTAATTTTTATTTTAGCTTCATCGACGTAATGAAGTTTCGATGTTAACAAGGCAGCACAAACATAATTAACGTCATTCCTTTTATGAGACAGGATTATGAAATTACTCTCTTAAAATGCTGAACACCTTTGCTCTTATCGACGATAAAAAAGTAATAAGTATACAGTAATGTTTTCTCAAGCTCTTTCGGCTTTTGAAGGCAATAAACAGGTGAAGAACATGTTAATCAATATCCCTGCCAATGGATTAATAAATTTTACTTCCCTTTCATGATTAATATATCAATATAATTAATATCCGGTTTTATTTTTTCATGATTTCTGAAATACAAGAATCGGTTATATTGATAACACTATTATTTACTATAGAATATGAAAAACCAGATAAAAAATATTTGATTGCCTTTCAATATTAGAGAGGAACCCCAAAATCCGCCCCTTTTTTTGCGCCCAACATAGACTGATGCAACAAAGCTCAAAATAATCGTCAATGCATGCTGTAACCGGGTTTGTCATTATTTTATTCTTTCAAAACCCTTTTAACACTGGAAAATTAAAAAACTATCCCTAATTAGGAGTGAAAAGTACTTTATGCATAAGAACGTGATTGAAATAGCTTTTAACTATGTTTTTTATGTAGGTAGGATAGCGTTGGTATATCAACGTATAGTCTCTATAGCTCTAAAAACCCGCAAACTACCCCTATCATCGGTTGGAATGTACACCAGTACTATCAAAGTAGGTAGAATAGTTTTTCATCAAACAGTGACGCATCGACTTTTGAAAATCGAGAAGCTACCCCTATGAGGGGATAGAAAATATGTCATAAACAAGCATGTGTACAAAATATTTTCAAAATATTTTTCCCCATAGATAGAATCAATTAGTGTCAATGTTTAATAACTACGTAAATTATACCTACTCAGCACCATTTTAACCCAGAAATCCGAACAACTACCCCTATCAGGGGGTGGAAACTACACCGGTACCATGAAAGTAGGTGAAATAGTGTCTAATAGTTTTTATCATAACAGTATAATATGTACCTCAATTATACTTACGCAGTGACGCTTCAACTCTTGGAAATCGAAAAACTACCCCTACAATGAGTTATTGGGTTATGGGATATATAACCCTATATAGTGAAGGAGCGTGCATAATTGGCTGTATGTGTTTTTTTGTACATGTGGATGCACGCACCTTCACTATATAGGGTTATATAACCCATAACCCAATAACTCATTGTAGGGGTAGTTTTTCGATTTTC
>JAABKJ010000793.1:0-32713 GCA_011634705.1 Andricus grossulariae
TATTTATTTATTATAAAATGTGTGTGTGTGTGTGTGTGTGTGTGTGTGTGTGTGTGTGTGTGATCGTCCGCGAAGAAAGGGACCTAATGTTGAAAAAATCGATTTTCATTTTCTTACGTCAATCAATAGTTTCTGAGTTACTCTTTAATTTCCAATAATCAGACATTTTTTAAGTTAATTACTTTTTTTGTTATCAAGCTTCAAACATAAGCATGATAAGCGTACGCAGAGACCGAACGAGAGGCCTACGAAAGCCAGCTCCACCACTCACCACTGCAGCTGTACGCGACGTGTCCGTAAGCTACACTGCATGATCCAATAAATACACTGGCTCGTGCCTATAAGTTTAGTGGTAAGTGGAGGGGGTGCTTTTCGTAAACGCGTCCCCACTACTCAAATGTTGGCTTGCGGACTCTGCTACGATCGCCCGTCCTGTAAAATTCAGTTTCGACATATTAGGTCCCTTTCTTCGCCGATGATCACACATATGCATATATAATTAATACATCATTTAATTTATATTGTACATTTCACATTTACTGCCCCAACTTTAAAAGTCATGTTCTTCGATTGTCTTCAAAGTCTGGGAGTATGCTCGCCTACTCAACAGTACTTAATCGACAAATTTATAGACCAGGAATACCACCCCTCTCCAAAATCCTGCATGGGTATTTTCAAAAGCATGTAACTAGTTATCTAATTACGCTATTTAAATATTATATCAGGGTTTCCAAAGTATTTTACATTCTCATTCATGAGAGTGTAATGTAATCGTCCAAATTTGCGATCTCTGGCTTTTACCGGATCTTTACGTTTCGGCACTCACAGATTCCGAAAATCATAAAATTTTGTCGGTGCCTGTCTGTATGTCTGTATGTATGGTTACCTGAATGTTGTAGCCACGCTAACTTTTGAAGGATTTTTCGAATCAAGTCAACCTTTGATAAACTTTTCAAGGGTCCCAAAATGAAGTTCAAGTTCGTTAACCAGATATTTCCGACCAAAATTAAAAATTTTAGAGCACTTTAAAAATTTGAAGAAAAAAAATTGTTTTTCAAGTTTCAGAAATTTTTTTCCAAGTTTCTTTTAGATGAGAGAGTCTTAAAAATTATCCTAATGAAACTTTTCATTTCTTACTATGGTAAATGCCAAATAATAAAATGGATAAATTAAGATTTTTGGAGATACAGGGCCGGTTGTAATGGGAGTCCTCGCCCTATTGCTCGGACGTCACGCTCCAGTATACCGCAGAACAGTTTGCACGTATACCATTGTTTTTTATTATTCATGTTGATTCAGAATCGCATAAAATCATTTTAAAAAACTATTTAAAAAGTTTACTACTGAGGTTAAGGAAGTTAGGATTTACCTTTGGCAGAGAATATAAACGCAAATGATAATCGAGATTCTAAATTAGTGTAAAAATTGTTTGATCTAAAAAATTAGTGAATTCCGAGTAATTCGCCCAAGAGTTTTGAGACTAAAATTTCACAGATTTTGAAAATCGGCTTTTGGTAGCGATTGAAATTAAAACTTTCAATGTTTTACAAAAATAGAAACTTCTTCCCGAGATATGCAGATTGTAAAAGACAATAAGAAAGGTTTGATCGAAAAAAATGATTCTATTCCGAAAAAATCAAGATTGAAGGTCTGCATATCACAGTATGACTGGACCTTTGGAAAAATATCCGGGTATCTTAAATTTCAGTTCTTAAGCCTACTTTCTCGAGGAAGATATATTTTCAACACCTGAACTACCATGTTCAATTATTAGAACGATTGGACCTTTGTAAAACCATCCGGGTATTTTAAATTTCAGTTCTAAATCCAAGAAAAAAGTTAAGCTTTACTTGAAGCTTTGGAACTTAAACTTTGTTTTTTAGAGATAATTACATCTCAATATTCTATAGCTTAAACGTAAAAGCCTTTTTGCAATAGCAGTCACTTGCACAGTTTAACGCAAAATTATCTCTTTATAAAAAAAAAGCTTTATTTCATAGAGATCTACAACTTTTATTCAAAAACATTTTTAATGCAAACAATAATTTTAATGTATATGAAGAAAGAAATAGGGATTTCGGGAAATTTTGGCAAAATTGATCAGAATTTTGTTTATCGGAACAAAATTGTATGCAGTTGCTTTCTATGTATAAAGAAAAAAGTCGGATCCCTGGGTCTTTCATTTTACGAAAATTTGTATTTTACGTTAAATCCTACCAATACCTGAATCATGAAAATCTTAAAAATACGTAATATAGAGTGATTTTCATGACTATCGAGTTCTTTGTATTGTTTCTTAAATTCAATTTTTCTCACTCTAGACAGAGTGAAGTTGCTTTTGTTTATTCAAATCTTGCTACTCGTTTATATTGGCAACTTATCTACCTCCTCATGCATAGGTTCATCTTTCGCAAGCGATTCGTAGCCAATTTCATACACTATCCAGTCCGCTGTCCAGCTATAATTGATTATTTTAAAAGAAATGTTGATACTTTCAGAGAACTCGAATCTGTAATTGTTTCAAGGGGTCGATAAATTGAAGGAAGATCGAAAATTTTCCTTTATTTTTTCAATTTGTTTGTTCTTTCCGTGTTTACTTTAGTAAGTTTTTACATATATAAATCTCCCCTCTTCCACAGGAGATTTATAGACATTAACCCTTCGACTAAACCCCAATTACCCCTCTCTTATTGAGTGGCTTTATTACCTTCAGGTAATGCTTGACGTACTCAATCATGTCGAGTCTATACGTCCCCTTTCGTCTGCAGTCGGATTTTTTATTAGAAGCGCTCACATTCGCTTGAAAGTTTGGTCAGGGGAGTGAAAAAGTGCAGAAACCAATAACTCCTGAGCGCAGCCGGTTACCAACAGACTAGTTTGATTGTAGACATTCCATAGCATCAAGTGCCAATATTCCATCCTTGGCGTCAAACCTCCCCCGCTCGACAGTAGTTAAAGGCAGCGAAAACACGACTAAGCCAGAATCACGAACGATCACCCATCCAAACACTAACCGCGCCCGGCAATGCTTAACATTCGAGATCTCGACGAGTCCAGTATCACCACCCAGCTACTGTCGTCGGTACCATTTTCCTTCAATATCAGTTCTTTTGCTTCGAAAAAACATGATCTTTATTATGTTTAATACTAAATAATTGTTGTTTTTTACTTGAATTATTTTTTGATTACCAAATATTTGTAGACCACTTATTTTGACTCTTTTTTTTTACCTTGTAATCTGAGTAAAAACTAATAACGCAAAGGTTTCTTTAAAGTTAAAGTAAAAACACTTTGGTATGCAAAGTTAATCTAATAGGACCCAAATATTAAAAATATTTTTTATAATTTGTGCTATTGCAAAAGAACAAGTTAGCCTTAAAAGTAGAGAAGGACGATCTTGCGATCGTTGCTTTAATGGTTACTGTATACATTTATAAAAGTTTCTGCTTTCTATAGAGTACAGAGATATTATAAAATATATATTTATTGCGGTCTTTTGTTTGTTTGTTATAGATCTATTCAAAAATGTAGTAACATTTCGCATTGTTGACGCAACAATTAATTTGCCTACTTTCGACATGAGCCACAGCGGAGACATTTACTTTGAGTTCAAGACTACAATAGAGAATGCAGTTATCATTCATAGTAAAGGTCCTACAGATTACATCAAAGTTGCGATCAACGGAGGAAATCAAATTAACTTCCAGTACCGAGCTGGTGGAGGCCCGTTGGCAGTTACTGTACAGACATCCTACAGATTAGCGGACAATCGTTGGCACTCCGTTTCCGTTGAACGAAATCGCAAAGAAGCTAGAATTGTTCTTGACGGAGCTTTGAAAAACGAAGTTAGAGAACCTCCAGGTCCAGTTCGGGCTCTTCACTTAACATCCGACCTGGTTATAGGCGCTACGACTGATTATCGAGATGGATTTGTAGGGTGTGTTAGAGCGCTCTTGCTGAATGGCCAACTACAGGATTTGCGAAGTCACGCAAGACGGGGATTGTATGGAGTGAGCGAGGGCTGCGTTGGAAGATGTGAAAGCAATCCCTGTTTAAACAATGGAACGTGTCACGAAAGATACGATGGATATACGTGCGATTGTCGTTGGACAGCGTTCAAAGGGCCGATTTGTGCTGATGGTGAGTTGAATTACTTAAAAATAAATGTTAATGAATCAAATTTATAGAGGTATATTATACATTAGGGCGTTCCGCAGAATCCCTTTTTTTATTTCCAGTTTTACGAGATTTAAAAGGTTGATTTTTGGTGTAAAAATACATCCCCAAAAATTCATAAAAAATAGGTCTGTCCTCGCATCTAGGCAAAAATCACAAATAACGATATACTTGATATTTCAAAGACAACATATTTGTTGTAATTTCTTACTCAAGTGTGTGTTTTTTTACCTGTACCGTGATAAATCCATTACAAATTTTTGTATCTTGCCTAAGCAACCTTGAAATTTCAGAGATAAGCAATTTGTTAATGGACTTCTCACTGTGCATCTAATTTAGGTACGCGATTATCTACTGTTGAAAAATAGAATGTCAAATATTAAATACAGAAATATTTATAAATAGCAAAAAAAAACTCCGTATCAATACTACCGTGCTGCAGAAAACCTTATACTTATGACATTGTCGTTTAGGCTAACTGTTGTCGAGTACAGTTTAGATAGACATTTTAATGCTCGTTTCTTTGATCATAGGGATTGTTAGAAAAAATAATTATTTTACCTTCAAAACTGAAGGTCAAAAATATTCCTTGCCTTTTATGGGCCCTTTTTTCTTTAAACTAAAGCTTATAATGTTGTAAACAATATTTTGCCTTATTGTAATTAAAGGAGATGTCGTTGGAACTGATGATTCCGTTGAAACGACGGACGAAATTTCTTTTCTCGAAAACAAAAAAAAAACGGCATTTTTATATTAAAGGATCTTAATATGTAAACATTATAAGCTTTATTTTTGAGTAAAAAAATTAATCGAGTATAATAGTAATTACTATCACTTTATTTCTTTTTCTTTTTTTTTACAGAAATCGGTGTTAACTTGCGACAAAACCAGATGATTAAATATGACTTCATGGGCAGTTGGCGTTCGACGATATCTGAAAAAATTCGAGTAGGCTTTACAACCACGAATCCAAAAGGAATTCTTCTAGGATTGTTTTCTAACATCTCAGGCGAATATATGACTGTCTCTGTTTCTAACAGCGGTCATCTTCGTGTCATATTTGATTTCGGGTTTGAGAGGCAAGAAGTGATATTTCCTGGCAAACACTTTGGGCTTGGACAGTATCATGATGTGCGAATAGGAAGGAAAAATTCAGGAGCCACTTTAGTAATGCAAGTTGACAACTATGAAACGAAAGAATTTCATTTCAATATTAAACAGTCAGCTGATGCTCAATTCAACAATATTCAGTATCTGTATATAGGTAAAAATGAGTCAATGAGTGAAGGATTTACCGGTTGCGTTTCAAGAGTGGAATTCGACGATATCTATCCCCTAAAGCTGCTGTTTCAAGAAAACGGCCCTGTTAATGTCAGATCTATTCCTGGTGATCTGCCTGAAGATTTTTGTGGAGTGGAACCAATTACTCATCCTCCCAATATTGTTGAGACCCGCCCACCTCCAGACGTTGATGAAGACAAAGTCAGGGCTGCTTATAATGAAACTGACACAGCAATTCTAGGCAGCGTTTTGGCGCTACTTTTCATACTATTCGCCATAATGGTGGTACTTATTGGTAGATATATGTCACAACACAAAGGTGAATATCTAACACAGGAAGATAAGGGTGCGGAAATCGCACTGGATCCCGATTCAGCTGTTGTTCATTCTACAACGGGTCATCAAGTGCAAAAGAAGAAAGAGTGGTTCATTTAGATGAAAATAAGTATGAGTAAAGAACAGATCAAACGATATTTTTTTACTTGAAAATTTTCCGTAACTTGAAAGTCAGAAATCCTTGGGTAAATGTCCCTTTTATTACGGTCTGACTTTCATTATACACCAGAACCCCAATTTTGTAATTCCTAGAACTGCTAGCCCACTTAGTTTCTCAGGGGGCGGGGCGAGAGACGGTTACGCATCTTGCTTGAAAAACATCAGCAGCGTAGTGGGAAGGCGCTTTTGGCTGGTACTCAGTCGAGTATATTCCGCAATATTATGAAAACGATTCAGGCGGCCCTGAATGTTTACGTTTCGATTTCTCCGATTTAGTAACAAAGCTATTTGCAGGCAACTCCGACACTGTTACTAAATCGGGGTTCTGGTGTACTTTGAAAATATTTGTAATTTACTTTGCATTAGCAAATAGAAATACATCTTTTTTGAAAAAATGAAATAAATGCAGCTAATCAGAAATCATTTTCTAAAAGTAAGAATTAGTCTAACGTAAGCAAATCTAAGCCAGTGAAACAAACTCATTTTTACGTTAAAGTCTTTTTTGAGTTTAGATTTGAACAGATGGCTGCAGTTTCAGTTTTACAAAAATATCTGCGGTGTTTGTCTACAGTCAAGTTCGCTATTGCGATTCTTTCCAAGCGATTTAAATGAATTAATTGTACCTATATTTCATAATAGTGAGTTAACGATAAAGATTTGATAAAATCATAGATCTGAAATTTCTCTGCTCTCAACCCCCAGTTTTGTTCGAATATCCCCAAAAATTATTGAATGTGAGAGGGGAAAAATGGAGAAATGGCAACTTTTTTGTAATCTACGATTTAAATGTAATGTTATTAATAATTCCGCTTTTTAGTATCTTGTTCAAAATTCGTCAAAGCATAAGAATCAATCATAACTTTTCAAGATGAATGACTTTAGGGCACTCTTATAGGCCCCGAAAGAATACGCCATAAGTTACAAATTTGAATTTTACGAAATATTGAAGTTTATCAACACTTATTGAAATTTTTTTTACAAATACACTCGAACTCCAAAGATACGAGCAATCCACAGATGCGAGCGTCCCGACTCCAAAGGAGGGAGCGGAATTTTTTCCCACTCTAGTCGATAGCAAGGCGCGCGCGAACGCGCGCTGCTTTGAATGCGGCGTTTGTTCATTGCGAATTGCATACGCGCGCATGCGCGCAGTAGGCCTGTGTTCGTTCTCACGCATTACCCCCGAAATCTAAACGTCGCAGGAGTGGGAGCCCCTTTCACGCTCGTATCTTTGGAGTTACCGATTCCCGAAATTCTCGTATCTTTGGAGTTTGAGTGTAACCATTAATCGGTACTTGAAAAATACCCAGTAATTTTTTAACTAATTTGTAATTGCTTAAACAATTTTATTTTGTTTAAACGTTAGATTTTTCAAGTATGTTGCGGAGCAAATATATTTTCTAGATGTTATGAGTTTTTTAATCAATAATAACAGTAAAATAACTTCATAATTATTTAAATAATACCTATTTGTTCAAGTATATGTATAGTTTACCCAAAATCTGTTAACTATAAAGGTTACCCAGTAGCCGAAGTGTTACGCGAGGAGCTTCTTTTTTACACTTGTACATTTGTACTTTTCTAAGAGCAATTTTTATCTCTAATTAATTAATAACGCATGTTATACAAAAATTTCTAGCTTACAATTTCATCTTTCAGAAAAAAATTTAATTATTTTGATGTATGCGTCATTCATTACTTATAAATAAAAATTGCTCTTAGTATACACCGAGAGAACATACTTACTTTTCTCGTATGATCTCGTCTCACGCTACGTTAGCATGGATTATTTCAAACTTTGACAGTATACATTCATACTAATTTATTGTGGATCCACACTAAATTAGTTCTCTCTCTCGGTGTAGGACAAATGCATGAGGCCACTGAATAATCTCTATAGTTCACTAAATTTTCGATGAATTTTAATGTTTTTAAGTAGTAAATTGCTTTCCCTTAAATGTTTAAACAATCTTATTTGGCCTAAATATTTGTTATTTGCCATTTTTCGACAGATTAGAATATTTTTAGGTACTACTTTGTTTTCTAAGAATATTCTTAAATCTCTCAACAAATTTAATTTGTTAAAACTGTATTTTCTTAACCATTTTTATACTTATTTTATGTTTTTTATTAATAGAAAGGAGGGAATGCATTCTGAAAATAAAGTAAATGAAGTAAATTGTTTAAACATTCAAGAGTATTCTTAGAAAACAACGTAGTACCTAAAAATATTCAAATGTGCTGAAATATGGCGAAAGTAAAATGTGTAAACGAAACAGAATCATTTAAACGATGTCTATTTGCTTAAACATTTAAGAGTATTCTTTAAGGCCATGTGACGAGTGGGTCACGTGACGGATTCCTAACTTACCGACACTTTTTTTATTTGTTAACTTATTTTCACACGAATAGCCACATCGAGTTGAAAATTTGGAATAATAAATAAGAAGCACTAAGAAATGCGGCTTTGGTCCTTAATTTCTATAATTATGAAAAAAGCTTTTTTTGTGAATAGTTTTCTTTTTTCATAATTATACAAGTTTAGGACCAGAGCCGCGTTTCTTAGTACTTCTTCATTATTATCCCAAATTTTCAACTCGATGTGACTACCCGTGTGAAAATAAGTTTACAAATAAAAAAAGTGTCGGGAAGGTAGGAAACCGACCACGTGACCCACTCGTCACATGGCCTGAAAAACATATTATTGCCTAAAAATATTAAACTCTGTCGAAAATTTAGTGAAATAAAATTTTTCTTCTGATTATGCTAGGTGAAGTATATACTTGTACACATACGTATTATTTAAATTATTTTACTATTACCATTGACTGTAAAACTCGTAGCGTCTGTAAAATATATTAAATTCGCTAACAAATTACTGGGTACTTTTAGATGACCGGTTGATGATGAATTACGAAAAAAACAATTTTAAAAAGTGTAAATAAACCTCCACATTATGTAAAATTCAAATTTGTCACTTAGGACCCTGCCTATAGAAAAACACTAAAACGGCTTTGGGCTCTCAGTGCCGTTTCAGTGGCCGAATTGGCCAATTTCGGCACTGATAGTCTATGCGGCATTATATATTTTTTATAATTATAAATGACATACTATACTATTCTGGAGTTCAATCCAAAAATGTTGTATGTTTTGGCGTATCTCATTCCGTTTACGAAATATATTATATTCACTACCAATTTTAAACTTTGAAAAAAAAGTTGGATATCCGTATTAATGAAAACCGTCGATTCTGAATTTCTAACTTCCGCAGCGGTAATTTCAAAATTTTTAATTTTTAGTCCCTTTCAGCTGGTCTACTTGCTAGCTTATTCACATATATAAAGGGAACGTCTGTGGGCATTTAAACCTGGAACCTGTGTAGGTTTTAAACGAGCAGCACCGAAACAACCCTAGTCAGTTATTCTTTGGGAACCCATAAGAGTGCCTTAACGTCAACCAACTTTAAAGGTGATGACTGATTCTTATTTCTTGACATATGAACAAGATACTGACACGCGGAATTACTTTTAACATATGCGTTTAAATCAGACATGGCCAACAGAAGAGCGAAGTGCTCAAATCTATCACTCGTCAATCCCCTCTCTTACCTTCTTTGGGAGAGAGCGAACTAGCGTGCAAGGAGAAGGCACAGATTAACAAAAAGCCGCCCTTTTTCCGCGTTGAATCAATGGCGAACTTTATGGCCTTTGAGGCACGAGTTAATATTAACCGATTTAGCACAAATTTGGTGATCATTGTTTTTGGGTAGTAGAACAAAATTTGGGGATGAGAGTAAGGAAATTCTAAAAGTGAAAAATAAGGGCCACCCTAAAGTGCATTGGCTAAATTGGCTTTAGTTGAACAAGATAGGTTTTGTATACAAGTATGTCAGAATTTAAGGACAAAATTAGGAGCGCTTTTCAAATATTTTTGGAAAAATTGATTTTCCCTAAAATACTGTTCTCTTTTAAAAAATGCAAACAATGACATGATTTGAAATGTGAAATAACGGTACTTTAATTGCCCGAAGTAATAGATGCCTGACAGTTTTTCATATAAAAACTGAAGAACTGATTTTCGAGTGGATTTTTAAATGTGCAATGTAACTTCGGCGTCTGGTTTTTTTATTTTGTGAAGTTATCGATTTTTCGGCATTTAACAACATTTCTTTATTTTTTTGTACGTAGCCAAATATCACTTAAGTGTCTTTGTAAGAATCATGTTTTCTTCGTCCCCTAGTCGAAAGTACGTTTTCCCGGCTGCATTTCTGTCCGGGAACAGTGGCTTTTTCGGCCTTCTCTCTTATTGGCTGCGAGATTTTTGTGGCTCGCTGACGTAACAACGCTCACTCAGTATTGTGTTATTGTGTACTTAAACTCCGAAAAAAATTTATCTTGACAGGTAAATGGAAAAAAGAGAGCGTCGGTGTGATCAACCCTAAAACTGATGGTTTAAGGTTATTGCGACTTTTGTGCATAAAAAGTCGGCACAAAACCTCAAAAATGGTCGACTCCTCGTCTGAAGATTCTGCGGACGAGGAAGAAGTATTACTCAAAAATAAAAAATGTGTTTTTGATGCCCGCCCCGACGAGCAAAACCTCGGCTCCGCCTCGGCTTTACAAAAGTCGGGCGGGCGACCGAATCCCATGCATCCGTTCAGCTAACCGAGAGCAGCGGCGCGGCGGCACTACGTACTTTCAGCTGGGGATGAAGAAGTAATATATTACGACCCAAGGCCAGGGCATCAAATATTTCTGACCGTGTGTCGTATACTATTTTTCTTCATCCCCAGCCGAAAGTACGTTTAAGAATGAATGTTTTATTAATAAAATCCGATGTCGGCTGCTAGCTCGGATGCTTTTTCTTTTGTGGCCTGTATCAGTACGCGCTGAGGCCACCTCGCGTAACGCCGCCGCTCCGCTGCACTCGGTCAGTTTTGAGGTTGAACACACCGACGATCTCTTTTTTCCATTCACCTGTCAAGATAATTTGTTTTCGGAGGCTAAGTACACAATAACACAATACTGAGTGAGTGTTGCTACGTCAGGTTGCTACGTCAGCGAGCCACAAAAATCTCGCAGCCAATCAGAGATCGCGTTAACTCTAGCAAGCGGTAAAAGTCACTGTTCCAGGACAGAAATGCAGCCGGGAAGACGTACTTTCGGCTAGGGGACGAAGAAAAATAGTATACGACACGGCCAAAAATATTGGATGCCCTGACGTGCATGATATGAGGCCTCGGCCTTCATATCACACGCGTCCGGAAATCCAACTTTCAAGCCTTGGGTCGTAATGTGCTATTTTTTCCTAACACACATGTTTATTTTTATTCCTTTTTAAGTAATTTTTCATCTTAAAATAATATTAGCTGTAATGTTGACCGTCCAAAGTGCATTTTCTTTTGTTTATTTTATTTTCTGTTAATTATTTTTTTTGCTGAATATTAGTTTCCGTTTTGGTCTGCTGTGACAGATCGAAATCAAACAGTGAGTTTTATAAGGCCTTGTAGACGTTTCATCCAAAAATGTACATATATATACACTCGTCATTTTGATAAGGTGTAATCGCTTTACTTTTTTTACTTCAAAATTAATATAACGATGACTACGAATGGATTTCTTAATACTTACAATTAGCATGGCGTTCTACTGATACTTTAACAAATAAACGTGTACAGAATTTTTTGACATTCCAAATAAGAATTTTCTATTTTTCCGAAATGTTTCTTTTGATCTGGATACAATCCTTTCCACGAACATGACAAAACGTATTTATTTTATTTATAGATCAAATTCATTTTAAATCAGGCAGGTTCTACACTTCAAGTTGCATAATCTTTCACCGACGAAATATGTTGTGTTGAAACTCTAATTCTTTCTCGCCCAGGACCCAATAAACACACCGATTTTAACAGTGAACTTTTGTTTTACTGACAATAATCAAACTTTACAGACCGCTCGTTTCGTACACGTACTCACTCGATTGCTCCGTCACCCGCTCCCTCTCCGCCTTCTCCTTCCGGTTCATGAACTGAACATTCATTTTACAAGCATTCCTTTAAATTCAACTTCCGGTTTTCAATTATAACTTATAAAAAAATCGAACACTTTAAGAGCACCTTAAACTTAATATTTGAGTCTTTAACACATTGAGGGAGCTCTTCCTACTCCCTTTCAAATACTATAGTTGAAGAAAATTCACAATCGCCCCCTCCGAAAAATTTTCTGGATCCGCACTTGATAGTATTTAAGAAAATATTAAATTCGGATATAAAGTTCTAAGTCGAATGAAAATATAAAGTATCGATTTAAATTACTGTTAGAATAAAAAGATTTTTATTTACTACAAAACATGGTCTAAGTTTCTAGCCTTGTCTTCTGATTTATCAGTTATTCTGCATTAAGTTAACAATATTCTTATCGCTAATAAACGTAAGCACTTATAATAACATTTAAATATAATTTGAAAACTAATTTAACAATATTATTTATTACTAGTTAACGAATTTAACTATAGAAATTAACAAAATAGAAATATTTAATGAAATGAATAATAATCACCGATTACTTGTTCGGAGTAGATTCGTAGCTGCAGGAACAAAGTTCATCTGAAAATGCCACGGAGAGAGGACTGTTAAACAATTTCTGGAAGAACATTCCTTCATCGTTCGCATTCTCGATCTGATTAAAAATCTCGTCTTCTTTTTTGCGAGCACTCTCTGCAGCTTCCAAGGTATCCACTGACGAAATAGTCACAATGCTATTTTCAAATTCTAGATTCAGTGTGGGAACTTCAGAAGTATCATCAGGATCAGAAATATTATCTTCGCTGTCTTCATCCATAACAGACTCAAAATCCGAGATTGAATATCCACGAGAAGAACTCACTTCATTTTCCTGATTCTTTTTCGAAATGTCTTTGCCTCCTTCATTTTTGGAATCAAACCTGAAAAGAGAGGGACCCTTTGATGCCTGAACTGCAGGTTTCTCTTGAGATTGACGAATACTCGGTGCCTTATCTTTATTTTGTGAAGAGTGTACGATCGCACTTTGAGAATCATTTAATCCAAGAGAAAAACTTAATTTTGCGGTGTTGAAGGACGACAAAGTATCTTGAGTTTTGTCAGCTATTAAATTTGGGAAAACATTCTGTTCGATGTTTGGATCAAGCTTTGATCTTTTGGACGAAACACTTCGAGAATCCATTTCTCTTTGGATCGAATCTTTAGTGGCGCTCATCTGTGAGGAATTAAAAGATCGCGAATGTGATTTTTTCGTGGTGTCATCTGGATCGGGTTGCCAAATTCTTTTCGCAATCTTCGAATTGAAGGATGCGTTATTTGAATTTGTCTCTTTTAAGAAGCTGAGTTTTGACAAGTTCGAGTTCTGAAAAATAAAAAAAGAATTTCAGTAACTAGGGTGGCCGTTTGAATCAAACAAATAAATACCCGTTCATTCCCCGGGTTTTTCTCTGGTTTTCAAAAATTTGTCACGATCAATGAAATTAAAAAATTCGAACTCTCAAAGCTGCAAACTTTTTTATTTTAACTATATAATAAAAAGTGAATTAAAGCACTCAAAGTGTAACTCTTGAATTTTAAACTTCTAAAATTGAAGTTTAAAAATTGTTCAATGAAAATTTTTTTTTCAACGCTCAATAAGTTGTATATTTTCAATGCTCTGAATTGAAGAATGAATCAATGAATTTGTGAATTTTAAAAATTATAACATTTTAAGGTAAAACCTTAAAAATTGAAGGATTAAAACATTTTTTAACTGGAGACTTTTTGAATCAGAAATTAAATTACTTTAATTTTTAACTGATTTCAAATCAATAATTGTTCAGTTGTTATTTATAATTGAAAATGTGTTTTTGGTTTGAATTTCTTTTTAAATATTCTCTTGAAATTAGTTTTTGAAAATAAAAATAAAATAATGTAAAATTTCCAAGGAACATCAAGAATAATTTTGTATAAATAATAAAAATAATAAAATTCTATTCTAAAATCTTCAAGAAACTACATTTTGTTTTAAATTATTTGAAATCTTTTCAAAATTTTAAATTATTATAAAATATATTTTTAAATAATTCAAATTTTTCTTAAAATTTTCAAAAATCCTGCAGAATAATAAAAATTGCCTGAAAATCTTCCAGATACGTTTTTGAAAATTTTGGAAATCTTTTTCAAATCTTTTTAAATGTTCTATTGAAATTGATTTTTCAAAATAAAAAATGATTTTCGATTTTCACAGGAATTCTAAGATATTTTATTTATTCACATGAAACATTTCACAATTCTTAAAAAGCTTATAAATTTTCTGTTCGAAATCTGCAAAAATTTAAATTGTTTCGAAATTATTTGAAATCGTTCCAAGTTATAAATTAATTTTAAATCTTTGCAAAACTTCTAAATATCTCTTCAAATTACTCTAATTTTTTCTAAATTAATAAGTGTTCAATCTTTATTTGTACATCAAAATTCAACCATTTCACTTACGAATTCAAATTTGTTAAATAGAACAATTAAAATTGTAACAAACAAAAGATGAATTTATCTCTTTGAAATTTTAACGATTCAAGGTTTTCTATTGCCTGAAAATTCCAAGTTTTTTTCCAGGTATCTCTAGTTTCTTCCAGGTATAATTTTTCATACTAAATAACCATTAAATAGTTTGACAAATTATATTACAAAATATTATCACAAATATTAGCACCATCGATTAATTAAATAATAACACAAACAAAATTTTATCTGATCTTCTTATACATAAATATATTAGTTTCAATTTAAACTGCTTCAAATTCCTAACTTTTCAAGGGAAAATATTGCATTTTCAACAAGCTAAAAGAATTTTTAAACAAATAGTTGAATTTTAAACCATAAAAGACGATTTTTAACAAAGTACATGAATTTTTAATCAAAGAGATTAATTTTCAACTAAAAAAGACAACAACAAAACTAAATAGTTGAATCTTGAACTAAACAAGGTAACTTTTCAACCGAAATTGGAATACTTAAATTTACAATTACAAATTTTAATTTTCAACTAAACCGATACATTTTCAACTAAAATTATGAATTTTTAACGGGAATAGTCGAATTTTCATATAAAAAAATTAATGTTTAAGCAAGGAGATGAATTTTAAACTAAAGGAATGGAATATTAAATTGGTTACATTTTCAAACAAATTGATCAATTTTAAACTAAAATTATGAATCTTCAACTGGAATAGTTGAATTTTAAACCAAAAAGATCAATTTTCAACTAAAATGATGAATCTTTAACTAGAATAATTGAATTTTCAAGAAAAAAGAGTAATTTTCAACCAAGAAGATTAATTTCTACCAAAAAAGAAAGTTAAATTTTCAATTAAAAAAATTAATGTGCAACCAAAGAGATGAATTTTCAACTTAAATGATGCAATGTTCAATTGAAATAGTTAAATTTTTAGTTTAAAAAAAAATCATTTTCAACCAAAAAAAAGCGAATCTTAAACAAAATAAGCTATTTTTCAAGTGAAGAGATGAATTTTCAATTCAAATTATGAAACTTCAACAACAAAAATTAATTTTTAACAAAGTAGTTTAACTTTCAACCAATTAATTAAATTTTTATTCCAAAAAATATTTATTCCAAACAAAAAATCTATTGGTTGATATTTTAACCAAAAAATATTTTTATTTTTAATCAGAAACTGTTTAATCCCGCCAAAAAAAAACTTTTCAACATGAGTTAAATTTTCAACGTAGAAAGACTTGTAATCAAGAGAGAGAAAAAATTGCAAACAAACGGTTGAATCTTTAACAAAATACATTAGTTTTCATTTAGATACTTGGATTTTCAACTAAAAATGATACATTTTTTACCAAAAATGGAGTAGTTAAATTTGCAGTGAAAAAATTAATTTTAAAACAAAACAAAAAAATTGACTTTTACAAATGAAAAATCATTGTTATTAAATTTTATATTGAACATTAAAAAAAATCAAGTACGCTCTCTACTAATTAAATCATTGTTTTTTTTAATTAAAAAATTTCAAATTAAATGAGTTCAAAATGGAATACTTTAGACTGAAACAATATTTGAATGGAATTTGAAATTAAATATGTAAAAGCGTTCAATTATTAATCTGTTAATTTAATGTTATTTTAAAATTGAAAATAGTTTATCAAGTTTCAATCAGACGTTTACATTTGTTTAACTACTAAGGCTTTCGAATTAAAACAGTTCAATTTTTAACGTTAAAATCTGTAAATTCTTTAATTTTGAACGGATTCAGAATCGTCTTGTAAAATCAATTATTGTTCACTTTTGAATACTTAAAGTACAGTTCAATTTTAAAAATCATTAATTAATTTATATTTACAGTTGCTCAACTTGAAACGTTTTTTAACAAACATTTTGTATTTCAAACGCTTTTAATTTTTAATTGTTGAAGTTTTCAAAACTGCATATTGAAATTATTTAAATTGAAAAGTGTACCCTTAAAGATGGAAAAAATTTTAAGTAAAATATTTTAGAATTACGCATTGTAAACTGAATTTCATCATAATTGAAATGCAAAGCTGCAAATTTTTTTATTTGAACTATATAATAAAAATTGAACTACAAATTAAAGCACTCTAAGTGTAACTCTTGAATTTTGAACTTCTAAAATTGAAGTTTAAAAATTGTTCCATGAACATTTTTTTATTACAACGCTCAATAATTTCAATTGAAACATTTTTATTAAATATAGTTTAACTGCAAAATTTTAAACTTTAAACTTTTATAAATTGTATATTTTTAATGCTCTGAATTGAAGAATGAATCAATAAATTTCTGAATTTTAAAAATTATAACATTTTAAGCTAAAACCTTAAAAATTGAAGGATTAAAAGATTTTTTAACTGGAGACTTTTTGAATCAGAAGTTAAATTACTTTAATTTTTAACTGGTTTCAAATCAATAATTGTTCAATTGTTATTTATACATGAAAATGTGTTTTTGGTTTGAATTTTTTTTTTAATATTCTCTTGAAATTAGTTTTTGAAAATAAAAATAAAATCATGCACAATTTCCAAGGAATATAAAGAAAAATGTTGTATAAATAATAAAAATAATAAAATAATAAAATTCTATTTTAAAATCACCAAGAATCTACATTTTGTTTAAAATTATTTGAAATCTTTTCAAAATATAAGATTATTATAAAATATACTTTTAAATAATTCAAGTTTTTCCTAAAATTTTCAAAAATCCTGCAAAATAATAAAATTTGCCTGAAAATCTTCCAGATTCGTTTTTGAAAATTTTGGAAATCTTTTAAAATCTTTTTTAATGTTCTATTGAAATTAATTTTTTCAAATAAAAAATCATTTTCAATTTTCACAGGAATCCTAAGATATTTTATTTATTCACATGAAACATTTCACAATTCTTAAAAAGCTTATAAATTTTTTGTTCGAAATCTGCAACAATCTACATTTTTTCAAAATTATTTGAAAACGTTTCAAGTTATAAATTAATCTTAAATCTTTTCAAAACTTCTAAATATCTCTTCAACTTACTCTAATTTTTTCTAAATTAATAAGTGTTCAATTGTTATTTATACATCAAAATTCAACCATTTCACTTACAAATTCAAATTTGTCAAATAGAACAATAAAAATTGTAACAAACAAAGTTAAATTTATCTCTTTGAAATTTTAACGATTCAAGGTTTTCTATTTCCTGAAAATTCCAATTTTTTCCAGGTATCTCTAGTTTCATCCAGGTATCATTTTTCATAGTAAATAACTATAAAATATTTCAGATATTTTAAAACAATCGACACGGAATATGGATACAGATTCGCGAGTTTATTATAAAGAATGTTTTTTTTCAGTTTCTAGGGATTCAATTAATATATTTAATTTAGAAAGCTTTAACAAATTATATTACAAGATATTATTAAAAATATTAACACCATTAATTAATTAAATAATAATACAAACAAAATTTTATTTTATCTTCTTATACTTAAAGTATATTAAAATCAATTTAAACAGTTTCAAATTCCTATTTTTTCAAGACAAAATACAAGATAGATGAATTTTTAAACAAATGGTTGAATTTTAAACCCAAAAAGACGAGTTTTAACGAAATACATGAATTTTTAACCAAAGAGATTAATTTTCAACTAAAAAAGGGTAAAAAAACTAAATAGTTGAATTTTAAACTAAACAAGGTAACTTTTCAACCAAAATTGGAATACTCAAATTTACAATTAAAAATTTTAATTTTTAACTAAACCGATATATTTTCAACTAAAATTATGAAATTTTAACTGGAATAGTTGAATTTTCAACCAACATGATTAATTTCTATTAAAAATGCTAAATTTTCAACAAAAACCATGAATTTTCAACTAAGAAAGTTTAATTGTCAACCAAAAATTGAATACTTAAATTTTCATTTCAAAAAATTATTGTTCAAGCAAGGAGATGAATTTTAAACTAAAGGAATAGAATATTCAGTTGGTTATATTTTCAAAAATGTTGACTTTTTCATTTAATTAGATACATTTTCAAAAAAAATAAAATTGTAAAAAAAAATAATACTTTTAAAAAAACAGTTACATTTTCAAACAAATTGATCAATTTTAAACTAAAATTATGAATCTTCAGCTGGAATAGTTGAATTTTAAACCAAAAAGATCAATTTTCAACTAAAATGAAGAATCTTTAACTAGAATAATTGAATTTTCAAGAAAAAAGAGTAATTTTCAACTAAGAAGATTAATTTCTACCAAAAAAGAAAGTTAAATTTCCAATTAAAAAAATTAATGTGCAACCAAGGAGATGAATTTTCAACTTAAATGATGGAATTTTCAATTGAAATAGTTACATTTTTAGTTTAAAAAAAATCATTTTCAACCAAAAAAGCGAATCTTAAACAAAATAGGCCATTTTTCAACTGAAGAGATGAATTTTCAATTCAAATTATGAATCTTCAACCAAAAAAATTAATTTGTAACAAAAGATTTTAACTTTCAACCAATTAATTAAATTTTTATTCCAAAAAATATTTATTCCAAACAAAAAATCTATTGGTTGATATTTTAACCAAAAAATATTTTTATTTTTAATCAGAAACTGTTTAATCCCGCCAAAAAAAAACTTTTCAACATGAGTTAAATTTTCAACGTAGAAAGACTTGTAATCAAGAGAGAGAAAAAATTGCAAACAAACGGTTGAATCTTTAACAAAATACATGAGTTTTCATTTAGATACTTGGATTTTCAACTAAAAATGATACATTTTCAACCAAAAATAGAGAAGTTAAATTTGCAGTTGAAAAAATTAATTTAAAAAAAAAATAAAAAAAATGACTTTTACAAATGAAAAATCATTTTAATTGAATTTTATATTGCAAATTAAACAAAATTAAGTACGCTCTCTACTAATTAAATAATTTTTTTCTTATTTAAAAAATTTAAAAATAAATGGGTTTAAAATGGAATATTTCATACTGAAACAATATTTAAATGAAATTTGAAATTAAATCTGTAAAAACGTTCAGTTATTAATCTATTAATTTAAAGTTATTTTAAAATTGAAAATAGTTTATCTAGTTTCAATCGGACAGTTTAAATTTGTTTAACTACTAAGGCTTTCGAATTGAAACAGTTTAATTTTTAACGTTAAAATCTGTAAATTGTTTAATTTTGAACGGATTCAGAATTGTATTGTAAAATCAATTATTGTTCACTTTTTAATACTTGAAGTACAGTTCAATTTTAAAAATCATTATTTAATTTATATTTACAGTTACTCAACTTGAAACGTTTTTTATCAAACATTTTTTATTTCAGACGCTTTTAATTTTTAATTGTTGAAGTCTTCAAAAGTGCATACTGAAATTATTTAAATTACAAAGTGTACCCTTAAAAATGGGAAAATTTTTAAGTAAAAGGTTTTAGAATTACGCATTGTAAACTGAATTTCATCATAATTGAAATAGTTAAGAATTGAACATAACATTTTTAAAAAGTTGAAACCGAACTTATTTTAAATTTTTACATAATTTCTCAAAAAAGAAGATAGAAAGATAATTTTTAATTGCACTTTATCATCACGTGATATGAAATTTGTGATATTTTAAGTGATTGGACAGATTTTTCTTATAAAGATTTAGAAAATTCCCGGTAAAAAATTAAATTCACTGTTATTTTGCGATTTCCCGGTCTAGCGACTACTCTGAGCAACAGTGCTGAATTAAAGAATTTGACCAAATTCTAAATAAATAATTTCAAAATCTTTTCACCTGTGATATTAAGCTGTTTCGACTCTTGTCCTCATCTTGCGAATCACTAATCTGGAAATCCTGCAGGTCCGAAGAACGTTTATCTGACTGGCCCTTTTCTGGTGAAAAACCAAAATTGTCTAAAGTCGAATTTCGCAATCCGGAGAGAGATTTATTCAAAGGTCTTCGTTTTCTCAAACTTGAGCTGATCGAAGGAGACTTGTTTCCCTTTCTGAAAAAT
This sequence comes from Andricus grossulariae, assembly GCA_011634705.1. NCBI lineage: Eukaryota > Metazoa > Arthropoda > Insecta > Hymenoptera > Cynipidae > Andricus > Andricus grossulariae. The sequence continues at coordinate 20,461 of JAABKJ010000793.1, forward strand.
GCAAAATTGCTGATGTCTGTCCCGGTCGGACTTACACTCTCTTTTCGAGTTCGTGTAACTTTGTCTATGCCAGTGTGATAACTAGAAGTTGGTCTGGCCAGAATTGGTATTTTGAAGGGAGAGTTTGCATCAGGTATTTGAGAAACATTTTTCTGATGAAGAAAGGTCCCGTAGTTTAGATTTCCTGAGGTGCTGGGCTGACTCGATTGATGAAGTTGAGACTGACGATTAGATTTTTGAGATGATTGATGATCTGATTGTTCAAGACGCGACTGATGAAGATTCAGATTGTTCGAGGCTATAAGTTCCATATGACGATGACCAGAATTTTGAAGATTATACTGCTGATCAGATTGTTGAAGATTAAACTGATGTCCAGATTGATGATGTTGAGACTGACTAGATTTTTGAGAAAGGGCTTGATGATCTGATGGTGCAGGAGACTGATGAAGATTCTGATTATTCGAGGCTATTAGTTCCATCTGAAGATGACTAGATTTTTGAAGATTAGATTGCTGAGCAGATTGTTGAATATTAAACTGATGTCCAGATTGAAGAAGTTGAGACTGATGATTATATTTTGGAGAAGGGAATTGATGATCTGATTGTTCAAGATTAGACTGCTGAAGATTCAGATCCTTCGGGGATATTAGCTCTATCTGCTGATAACCAGATTTTTGAACATTATTCTGATCAGATCGTTGAAGATTAAACTGATGTCCAGATTGAAGAAGCTGAGACTGATGATTATATTTTTGAGAAGGGAATTGATGACCTGATTGTTCAAGATTAGACTGCTGAAGACACGGATCGTTCGAGGCTATTAGTTCTATCTGCTGATGACCAGATTTTGGAAGATTATGCTGATCAAATCGTTGAAGATTAAACTGATGTCCAGATAGAAGAAGCTGAGACTGATGATTATATTTTTGAGAAGAGAATTGATGATCTGATTGTTCAAGATTAGACTGCTGAAGGCTCAGATCGTTCGAGGCTATTAGTTCTATCTGCTGATGACCAGATTTTGGAAGATTATGCTGATCAAATCGTTGAAGATTGACCTGATGTCCAGATTGATGAAGTTGAGACTGATAATTATACTTCTGAGAAGGGAATTGATGACCTGATTGTTCAAGATTAGACTGTTCAAGATTCAGATTATTCGAGGCTATCAGTTCCATCAGATGATGGCCAGATTTTTGAAGATCATGCTGATCAGATTGTTGAATATTAAACTGATGTCCAGAATTTTGAAGTTGAGACTGATTACCATAGTCTTGAAAATAAGACTGGTAACTAGATTCCTGTAAATAGGGCGGATGGCTAGATTCTTGAGGCTCAGTTTCATAAAGTTTCAGACGATTAGCAGCGATGTACCCAATTTGATCATCATTACGAAGAACGTCGTTCGATTGTAGTGGATTGTATTCCATAGTATTCATCTGGTGAATGTTTAGAGCTCCATTGTTACTTTGAAGAAGACTTGAGGATTCGATACGGTTTTGATGACCACTAAAAGCTCCAGTATTATTATCGAGGACATTTGAAGCATTGATCTCATAAACTTTCAAAGCTCCATCGTTCGTTTGGATAAGATTTGAAGCTCCATTATTTTGAAGAACATCGGATACAACTCTACCCTCCATATACGTTGAAATTTCGGGATTGAACTCAACAATTTTGGAAGGTCCAGGATTATTCTGATGGGTGAAAGCCGTCTTCGTCTGAAGAACGTTCAGAGTCTTCTGAAGGTTTCCAGACACGCTTTCTTCAAGATTCGACTGCAGAATCCTGCTAATTAAAGGATGGTTTTCCTTTTGGGAGAATTGGAAATGTTTCTTGCTGCGTAAGGGTATTATCGCGAGTTGGACGTTCTCAGAAGTGTACTGTTGTGAGATAATCAATTCCATAATTTTGGATATACAGGCGTAACAGTCCTTCTCCCAAGAAAGTTCTGGTGCTCTGGCAAATGGAAGTGGCTGGAAATTGACAATTTTAGTCGAATAAATTGCATGGAAAATGTCAACAAATAGAAGATTTTAATTTTAGATTATTAAACTGATATTTTATTGTTACCTTAATCTCTGTAGCTATTTCCACAACGAGTCTTTTGGCTCTGTCGATCACGGGTTTCGGCATTCGAGCAGCAGAAGCTGCAGAGATACCATAATTTTCGACGTCGGTAACTCCACTTCTTAATTTGTGAGTGTACTTCAATCCCCATTTGTCCAATTCGTTAGGCACACATTCGAAGTAATGGCTAGAATTTTAAAGAAAATGTTAATAATAAATTAAAAGCAATGCAATAGATTTGAATTAATTATTAATTAAAGAAAAATGGCATTATTTATGAAGAGTTAATATTTCAATTATATTTTTCTGGAATTTTGTAAATCAAAATTTCCGAATGAGAAATTTTAATTATAAATCATTATTTAATAATAAAGGTAAAAATTCTGTTCCTAACTTTTTGACCACTTTTTTTTTTAAATGACAAAACGATTCTATTCATAACGTGTTGACCATATTGAATGAGGTTATATTTATTTATCTGTTAATAAGGATTAAGAATTTTTTGCACCATAAATTTAGTACATCTAAATTCTTAAATAAGTAATTTTATTTGATGGTAAAATTTATTTCTAAATGGTTCCAAAAATTATTGATGAAAGAGAAAACTTTAATTGTGAATGTTTTCTAATATTAGAAAAAAAATTATATTCTCAACAGATTTTGCTACCACACTATAATTTGTAAAGCTTTTTACGCCTTTGAAGGGATGAAAAAAATAAAATTATTGACATAAATTTAGAATATCTCAATTTATAGTATGCATTGTCGGTGCGGCTAAGAAAAATTGCCGGTACCGACAATATGATTTATGGGAAAAATTTTAATAAATTAGGTTTTATTTTTAAAGATTGATTTTAAGCTTTAACGAGTTCAAAATATGTTGAAAAAGAATCTGGAAGATTTTGAGAAATAAAAAAAAATGTTTTCACGATTTTAACATTTTTTAGGAATTATTTCAAAAGATATTTCGAAGTTTTATCAGTTTGAAAAAGCTTCTAAAATACTTTAAAACTTGAAAATATTTCAACATATTTTAATCAAAATGTAGATTTTTAAATAAAAGTTAAAAATTTTAAAAGATTTGAAAACATTTCGAATGATTTCCTAAAACCTCGAAAAAGGATTTAGATGATTTTACAGACAAATTGTGCGTTAAATTTCAAAATTTTAGAAAAAATTCGAATAATTTTAAGAGATATTTAGAGGTTTTCAAAAGATACAAAAATAATATTAAACTTAAAAATATTTCAATAAATTTAAAACAAAATATAGATTTTGAAGATTTCAAACAAGAGTTTTAGAAGCTTTTTGAAAGGTTTGAAAGGTTTCAAGAGAATTAAAATGTTGTTTAGATTTCTGAGAAAATGTAAGATGATTTTTTATTTTACCAAATTTATTTAAAAAGAATATTTTTTAAAAAATGCAAAACATACCAAAAGATGTTCAAAATTGTGAAAAAAGGAATCTGGAAGGTTTTAGAAGTTTTAGAAAAAAATATTAAAAAGTTTTAAGCACATTTTAACGATAATTACCAATTGTTAAAGATTTGGAAAAACCGAAAACAAAATGCAAGCATTTTTTAAAGATTTTTAAAGGTTTCAAGTTAATAAAAAAATGTTCTTAAGATTCAAGGGAATATTTAAAGTGATTTTTTTAAAATTAGTTTTGAGAGAATATTTAAAAATGATTTAAAATATAACAAGATTTCCAAATTTATCAAAAATGAATGCGGAAGATTTTAAGACAATTTTAGGGATAATTCAAATCAATTTAAAATATATTCAGACATTTCAGAAGTTTTGAAGTGAATAAAAATATTTTCAGACTTTGAAAGATTTCCGAAAATTTACAATATATTTTTAAATTTGTTTCAAGCCAGAAAAAGTAATAACTTGAGCTGACACAAATTATTCCTAAAATTTTGTAAAATCCTGTAAAGTAAAAGAAAAATGGTATAAACATTTTTTAGATACTTTTTTTTACATATCTGAAAAATAAATAGTTATTCGAAATGTTTATTTTGTATTAAAAATTACTTTCCCCTTCCAATTATAATTTGCCTGAAACTTTTTTTTTCTTTAATGAAAAATCTTTTTTCGGTTGAAAATTCGTCTTTTTGGTTTGAAAATTTATCTCTTTTTTATTAAAATTGCAACTGTTTGGTTTAAAATGTTTTTTTTTTTTGCTGAGAATTAAACTATTTTTTTTGGAAATTTGTCTTTTTGAATGAATTCAACTCTTTCTGATTTAAAATTAAAATCCTTTTTAGTTTTAATTCAATTATTATAGTTTTCGTTGAGAATTCATCTTTTTTGGTTAAAAATTCATGTATTTAGTTGAAGAATCTCTTTTTTGTTGAAAATTCATATTTTCCGATTGAAAAATTAAACTGTTTTCCAGAAAATTCGCCTCTTTTGAAAAATCTTGAATGCTTTTTGGTTAAAAATAAAACTGGTTCAAAATTAATCTTTTTTGTTTGAGGATTCAACTAGTTTGTTGAGAATTTGTCTTTTTTGGATTATTTTTACTGTTTTTTATTTTAAATAAAAATCTTTTTGGATTGACATATCAACTATTACATTTTTCGTTAATAATTCATCTTTTTTGTTTTAAAATGCAAATATTGGCATAAAGATTAACTTTTGTGTTGCTACCAAAGTTGATGAATTGACGATCTTGCCAAATATCTCGAAAATATCGGACACATTGTTGTTGAAAACCTGATTGGTTGCATACTGCGTGAATATGATTTTTAGTGTCTGTTTTCAGTTTTTCTTTTGAATTTTATGGACTCTTTTAAATGACAATTTCCAAATGAGACATTTTAATTCGAAAAATTTATTTATATTAAAAATTTATATTAAATATTATGACTAAAAAGAACATTTTAATTGTAAATGTTTCTTTTAATATTGGGAAATAATTCTTTTTCTAAAATTTTGTTACCAGCAAACTATAATTTGTGAACTTTTTCACATTTTCAAAGAGATGAGAAAAATGAAATTATGGACAAGTTTTACAAGTTTTTTTTTTACAAAAAATTGTCGTTACCGTTAACTAAAAGATTACCGGTACCAACAATAAGATTTCTGAAAAAAATTAAACAGATGTAGATTTTATTTAAAAATATTATTCTTAAGTTTTGAAGATTTCAAAATATGCCGAAAAAGAATCTGGAAAATATTTAAGGTCATTTTTTTTTATTTTGCACGATTTAAAAAAATAGGAAAACTTTGAGTTATATCAAAAGATATTTTTAAGTTTTAGAAGTTTTGAAAACATTCGAAATAATTTAAATCTTGAGAAGACTTCAAAAAAATATTAACCAAATTTATATTTAAGAAGATTTCGAAAAAAGAAGTTTTCACATTTCAGAACATTTGAAATGATTTCCCAAAATTTCGAAGAAGAATGTAGTAGATTTTAAAGTGAGATTTTTCAATTTTGCAAGATTACAAAATTTTACAAAGAATTCGAGTAAATTAAAGAAATATTTAGAAGTTTTGAAAAGATACAAAAATAATTTTTCACCTGAAAAGATTTCAACAAATTTTAAGCAAAATATAGATTTTTGAAGATTTCAAATCAAAATTTAGAAACTTTTTTAGAATTATAAAAGGTATGAACAGAATACTAAAATTTTCTAAAGATGCATAGGAAAATTTTAAATGATTGTATATTTTGAAAAATGATTTTTTTTTAATTCAAAAAAATTTAAACGTTTGAAAATGTTTTCAAACTTGTCAAAGAAGAATCTAGAAGATTTTAAGGCCATTTTTTTATTTTGAAAGATTTTTAAAAATTTTATGAATAATTTGAGTCAGTTTAAAATATATTTAGGAATTATATAAATTTTAAAATAGATTCAAAATATTTTAAAATTGAAAAATTTTGAAAATGTATTAAATATTTTTTAATTTCTTCTAAACTTCTATAAGTCCTAGATATCTTTCAAACTGACTTGATTTTTTTCTAAAATTTTGTCAAATCCTTAAAAATAAAAAAAATATTAAAAATTTTTGTTCTTTCTTGACTGAAAAATCATGGTTGATTGAAAATCCAACTATTTTGTTGAAAATTCATCTCTTTTGTTTGAAAATTTATCTCTTTTGGTAGAAATTTCAAAAAAATGTTTTGGTGGAAGATTAAACTATTTTGTTGAAAATTCGTCTTTTTGGATGAATTCAACTCTTTCTTATTTAAAATTGAAATCTTTTTAGTTGAAATATCGATTATTATATTTTTCGTTGTGAATTCATTTTTTTTTTGGTTTTTCGGTTGAAGTTTCATCATTTTAGTTCAAAATTCATCTCTTTGATAAAAAAATAACTATTTTGTTGAAAATTCTTATTTTTTGATAAAATATTAATCAATTTTAGTTGATGATTTAACTATTTGATTGACAATTCGTCTTTTTTCAATGAATTTAACTGTTTTTTATTTGAATTGAAAATATTTTTTTATTGAAAGATCAACTATTACCTTTTTCGTTGAAGATGCATTTTTTGGTTGAAAATTCAACTACTTGGTTGTAAGTTAACTTTTTTGTTGTAATTTTGATTTGAATTCTGAAATCTTCAACAATATATTTGAATTTTCTTAAGAATTTTATGAAAATTATATTATATAACCTTAACAACAAATAAACTTAAAAAATAAAAAGTTATTCGAATTTTTTATTTTTTATTGAAAATCATTTTTCCTCATATTATAATTTGTTTGAAATTATTGTTCATTATTGATTGAATAATCTTTTTTGGTTGAAAATTCAACTATTTTGTTGACAATTCATCTTTTTTAGATGAATTCAACTGTTTTTGATATAGAGTTAAAATATTTTTTATACAAATATCAACTATTTGGTTGAAAATGAACTTTTTTGTTGAAAGTTTGATTTGACATCTGAAATCTATGAAAATGTTTTTGAATTTTCTTAAAAATTTTAGGAAAATTATATATATTTTACCTTGAAAACAAATAAACAAATGATCTTTGAAAATAAATAGTTATTCGGAAGTTTTCATATATTGTATTAACGCGCGTGTCGCGCGTAGCGCACGAATGATGATGCTAGTAATCATAAAATTAGATGAACTCACTTAACAACGTTATGGTAGAGTTCAGTCAATTTCGTCAAGTAAAGAAAATGTGTGCAGTTGAAGATGAACGCCGTGGTCTGGAGAAGTTTTTCACAAATCGCGAAAGCAATAGCTGAGCCTTCTTCGACATTAGTGCTTCTGCAAATTTCATCCAAGACGATCAGAGACTTCGGAGTGACGAATTGTAAGATGTACTCGATCTCTTTTATCTAATAGAGAAATAAAACAAGATATTTTAAAGATTTGTAAAGGGAAGTCAATATAATTCTTTGAAAAAAGTGAGTTTACCTCCTGGATGAAAGCAGAGGCATTGCTCTCGATGTCTTCGTGAGAAGGACACAATCTGCAAAATATCCTATCTGCGATCCGAATCTTGGCTTCCGTCGCTGGCAAGTAACATCCAATCTTAAAATAATGTGAAGTTTTTGAAAAAATTACTCAAGTTGAAAAATATCCCTCTTCTCTTAACAGAGCATAGAATTTTATTTACCTGAGCCATGATATTCAAGAGCACCACTTGCTTCAGATAAGTCGTTTTTCCACTCATATTCGGTCCTGTTATGTTGCGGAAATTGTAGGCAATCGAAGCTTCCTGCGGAAAAATTAATTTTATTTTTAAAGAAATGTTCTTCAAAGGTAGTAAAATTAAAATAATAAAATTATAAGAAAAAAAACTTACGATGTCGTTTGGTCTTGGAAGTTCAGAGCCAAAAATATCTATAATAGGATGTTTCGAGTTAATAACTAGAAGACTTTCTCCAAAAATGGGTTTTACGTAATCAGGAATAGCACTGATTCTTGCGAGGGACATAACGAGGTCTATTTCTGCGATGTCTTCACTAAGTTGAAAGAGGCAGCCAACGTCTTCTCTCAAAACGGTTATCAGTGTTTCAAGGATACTATAAAAAACAAATATTAAATAAATAAAAATATGTCAATTTTCGACGGGATGACCACTCGAAATTTGAGTGTACACCATATTTCAAGATTTCAAAGATTTCGCAAAGATTAAAAAAAATGTCGAAGATTCCAAAAAATAATCAGGGTCCAAAATAATTGAATTCAATAGTTAATAATTGAACGAAACTTTTGGCACACAATAGTGACCCCATCAGAGAATATTTTGATTCTGTAAAAAATGACATAATTTCTTGTCAGGAACGCATTTTACAAATGGGATATTTTTTTGTGTAATTAAAAATTTTGTTTTATCTTTGGTTAATATCGCATTTAATAATAATTTTTATGATTTATCTTTGGTTAATATCTCAGTCAAAAACTATTTTAAAAATTTGTTTGTATTTGAAATTTAATAAATGATCCTTTTTAATTAACTAGAATCATCAACCGAGAAAAATAATTTCTGATACAAAATGAAAACTTCGAAGAACTACTTATTTTTAACTTTATTTTTTATTAAGATTATATAAATATAACTTTCCTAAGATTTTGAGAAAATTGAAATAAATTAATATAAAATCACAATTTCAACAACAATTTAAATTTTAACGAAATAGTTGAATCATCAACTAGAAAATATTAATTTCCAACCAGTTGCACTTTGAGCCAATAAAGATGAGATGTTTTACAAAAGAGATGGATTTCCAACTATAATTATGAACCTTCAACCAACAAAAAATTAATGTTTAAGAAAGCAGTTCCACTCTTGATTAAGTGGTTTAATTAACAACCAAAAAAGATCAATTCTCAACGAAAAATGTAATAGCTGGTACATCAATTGAAAAATATTTTTATTTTAAATCCAAAAATCATCCAAAAATACAAACTTTCAACAAATTAGTCGAATCCTCGACCAAAAAATATTAATTTTTAACTACACAGTTGCATTTTTTAATAAAAAAAGACAAATTTTTTCCAAAGGAGGTGAATTTTCATACCAAAAAGACGATTTTTTTATCAAAATTGTTGAATTTTCAACCCAGAAAGATTTTTCAGTCAAAGAAAATTTTTTAATAATTTTGAATAAAAACTAAAAATATGGAATAATTATTAATTTTCAAGTTCATTCGTTTTTTTAAGGTTTCCCTAATATTTAATTGTCCTAAGATTCTTGACCAAATTTAAACAAATTCTTGAGAAAATTTAAAAACATTTTTTAAAGATTTTAGATCTGTCGGAAAAGTATTTTTTTTTATTTTACAAGTTTGTTTTCAAGATTAGAGAAAAAAATCGAGTCCTTTAAAAAGCTACTTAGGACTTGTGGATGTTTGGAAGAATTAAAAAAATATTTAATCAATTTTCAGAAATTTCAAATTTTTTAAAAATATTTTCAATCTTCCAAAATTCCTAAATATCTTTTAAACTGAATTGAATTATTCCTAAAATTGCCTTAAAATCTTTCAAACTCTTTTTTGACAATTTTGGAAATCTTTCGAAGTTTTTAAAAATATTTTTAAATATTCTCTTAAAATTCAATTTTCAAAAAAAAAATTACTTTAAATTTTCCAGGAATTCAAGAAGATTTTTTATTATCTTGAAACATTTCCAAAATTTTGAAAACCCTTCTTTTTCGAAATCTTCAAAAATCTACATTTTGTTTAAAATTTTTTAAAACTTCTCAAGACTTAAATTATTTCTGAATCTTTTGAAAGCTTCTAAAACTTCGAAATATCTTTTAAAATAATGCAATGTTTTTCTACAAATTTTTAAAATCCTGCAAAATTAAAAAATTTGCTTAAAGTCTTCCAGATTTTTTTTCGACATTTTTAGAAATCTTTTGAAATGTTTTGCAATCTTTTCAAATTTCCTTCGTTCGAAATCTTGAAAAATCTTAATTTTGTTTTAAGTTTGTTGAAATCTATTCAGGTTTTTAATTATTTTGAATGGTTTCAAAAATTTTAAATATCTCTCAAGCTTACTCGAAATTTTCTCAAATTTTGTAATCTTGCAAAATTGCAAAAAATTTCTTAAAAATCTTCTACATTATTTTTCAAAATTTTAGGAAACGTTTTGAAATACTTTTCAGTTTTCTCTCAGAACTCATTTTTAAAAATGAAAATAATTTGAAATTTCCTCATGAATTTTGAGAAAAATTCATTATTCTCGTGAAACCTTTCAAAATTTTTAAAAATCTTCTCCAATTTTTTTAAAGTCTTCAAAAAAGTACATTTTTTAAATCACTTATTTAAGTCTTCTCAAGATTTCAATTATTTTCGAATCTTTTCAAAACTTCTAACACTTCTAAATATCTTTTGAAAAAATTCAGTTTTCCTACAATTTTTAAAATACTACAAAATTATTTTTTTTTATTTCATTGTTGAAAATTTTCTCGGAAATCTTATTGTTGGTACCGGTAATTTTTTTCTTATCAGTATCGACAATTTTTTTTACCGTTACCAACAGTTTATAAAATTTTTAAATAAGTTATTCAAAGTTTTCCCCATAATTTCATTTTTTTAATATCTTTAAAAGTGTGCAAAAATTGATAAATTATACAGGGGCTGTAAAATGTGAAGAACAAAATTATTTCCCAATATTAAAAAATTATTTACAATTAAAATATTATATTTTAGCAATAACGTCTTGAAACTTTTAGAAATATTAGCATGAAATAAAATTACTTATTTGGAAATTTTGATTTAAAAAATTGATGGTGCAGAAATTTGTAATCTTTTTTACTAAATAAACAAACTGAAAACAGCTACTATAAGATTTCAGAAAGTTTTCAACGATTTCAAGCAAATTTAAAAGATTTCACAAAGATTTGAATAATTTTACAATGATTTCACAATGATTTCAAGGACTCCACAAGGATATCAAAGATTTCAAACAAATTTAAAAAGATTTTACGATGGCTTGTACACCAGATTTCAAGAGTGATTAACTCCTTGTAAATTTCTTTCTTATGAAGTATGAAATTTGAAGAGTTTTCTTACCAGTTGCTCATAATATGGAGCTCATCGCGAGCATCTTGGCATTGCTGACTCAATGCCATTAACAAATCGGTAGTCATGTAGAGGCAGTTTTTCTTCTTTTGTACCTACAATTATTTTTTAAGACCGTTTCTTATCATACCAGGGTGTCATTCAAATATTTCGCATATACTAAAACAATCGACTCGGAATTTGTATACAGTTTCGCGAGTTTATTTTGAATAATGTTTTTTTCAGTTTCTAGGTATTCAATTAATATGTTTAATTTAGAAAGCTTTGAAAAATTGTATTACGAAATATTCATACATATATTTGCATTATCAATTATTTAAATAATTAAATGAAAAAAACAAATTTACAACAAAATAGTTAAATTTTCAACAACAAAAAATTAATTTGTAACCACAAAGATGAAGTTTGAACTAATTAAATTTCTTCTCTACCAAAAAAGTCGAATTTTCAACAGTTAAGAAATTATTTTTCAATCAAATAAAATGAATTTTCAACGAAATAGTTCATTTTTCAACCAAACAGATGAATTTACATCCAAAAATATTAAAATTAAACCAAAAAAGATAAATTTTCGACAAAAAAATATAATAGTTCAATTTTCAGTTTAAAAAGTTAATTTTCAATGAAAAAAAAACTATTTTTTAACAAAAGAAATCAATTTTCAACCAAGAAAGTAAATTTTCAACCAAGAAGATTACTTTTTACCACAAAAGATTAATTTTCTAACCATGTACGTGAATTTTCAACCAAATATTTAGTTTTAAAGGAATTTTCAACCAAACAAATGAATGTTTAATGAAACAGATGAATTATTCACGAAGAAGATTAATACCCTACCAAAAAGAAGAACTTTTAACAAACTACAGGAATGTTTAACGAGAAATGAATTTTCGACTAAAATTATCAATCTTCAACTAGAATAGTTATGTATTTTAAACCAAAAAGATGAACTTTCAACTAAAATGATGAATGTTTAACTAGAATAATTGAATTTTCAAACAAAAAGTTTACTTTTCAACCAAGAAGATTAATTTCTACCAGAAAATACGAATTTTTGACTAAAAAAGATCATTAATTTTCAACAACAAGAAAAATTAATTTCCAACAAAACAGTTAAACTTTCACTTGGAAAATTTAAATTTTCAGTAAATTTTCTGTATTTGGTACAAATAGCTG
>JAABKJ010000794.1:0-32712 GCA_011634705.1 Andricus grossulariae
TGAAATTTAGTATACACGTATACTAAATTCAGTATACATGTATACGAAATTTAGTATACGCATATACTAAATTCAGTATACGCGTTCCGTTTTGCGTTGGTTCCGTCATCATCATCTGTAAACATGATCAGATGAAAAATGAAATTAAAGAACAAAGTTTTTAATTTTCAAGTAATCATATGGTTAAGCTACATTTACGTAAATAAATTGGACATACGTTTTAAAGAGAAGACTTCGCATATCCTCGCAGAAAGAAACGGAACTTTTTAGCATTGCAAAGAACTTTTTAAGAAAGAAAGAAAGAAATTTTAAGATAACAACAACAATAGTAATTATACCGTCTTTATCGCTTTTTAAAATTAGTTATCTATGATATGATACCTGATTTTGCAATAAAAATTGCAATTGAAAATTAATCTATTTTAGTAGAGAATTCAAGCATTTTGTTGAAAATTCGTTCCTGTTAGTTGATTGCAGTTATTTTTTATCTTTAATTGAAACTTTTTTTTTGAAGTATCAATTATTTTATTTTTGTTTACAATTCATCTTTTTCGGTTAAAAAAAACTCTGTACTTGAAAGTCGAAATACTTTTTGAAAGGTTAATTTTTTGTTGTTAAATATTCATAACTTTAGTTGAAAATTCATATTCTCTGGTAATTTGGAATATTTTTTTTATTATTAAATCAGCTATCTCTTTAAAAAGTGTTACCTTAAAAAATCTAAATAAAAAAAACTAATGAATAATGATGTACCTAATATTTAATAAAATTTGTTAAGCAAATGTTAACATAACAATAACAATAGTAATAATATCGTCTTTATCACTTTTTAACATCAGTTATCTAATCGTTAGACAAACGACACAAGATACGAAAAAAAGAATCAGACAAAAGTTGTTCACTCAAAAAAGAGTTTCAAATTTGTTGTTAATCATTTTTTGACAGGATGCGCAGTTTTTTTCTTAAGCGTGAAAAATGACATTAACTCTTAAAACACAAACTCTTGTTATAAAAATATATTAAAAACAAAAAAAATAACTCTTCGGAAAAACGACACAAGCTTCAATAACATTCTAACAAAATTTTTGCCTAAATTATATCTACTTTGCTTAGAATCACTTCACGCTATAATGCGTATTTTTAGTCTGAAACGTGACAAATAAAATTGAAAATAAACAAATTAAATTTATGGAAAAACGACACTCGTTGGAATAAAATGTTTAATATTGTGTCAGACGGTACTTTCATATTTGTTTAAAAAGTTTGAATTACTTCCCATTTCAATCTATACACATCTGCTTTATCCATCACAACTATCTATCTCATTCTATTTATGAATACGCGTTTACATTATCAACTGCAATTATTTTCAAGTTTTTTTTTTATTGAGAATATTCTTATTTTGTATATTATTCCCTATCAGTAATTATATTATTGCCATACGTTGAGACCAATTTTATTTCTTTCAGATATTTTAAACTTTTAATTTAAGTATTAGGATGGAGGAATCTATGAAGGATCAATTGAAGCTTTGTAATTGTCAAAGTTACATGAAGAATTTTGAGGGTAAATTTTCTTTTATCATTTTCATTTAAAATCATTTAGTTATTTCAGCGTAATCTGTTTCTCATTTGCACAATTAAAATCCAAATACCTTGATCATCTTATATAATTAACTTTTAGAAAAAAAAATTGATGCTGAAGCATTTTTACTTTTGACTGATGAAGCAGTAATTCATTTACATCATTTTTGCGAACATGATATTACTGTATCATATACAGCAGCGACGCTCGAGAAGACAGGTACTAGGTGCGGGCGATTTCCTGCCACGCGCGAGTCCCCTCTCTTTTCGCGCCGTCAGCCAATCAGAGACTAGGACTGCTCTTCTCGCACGGGCCAGACGCCGTGGTGCGGACGAGTGCTTGCACGACTAGCAGGCCGTCGTACCGCGGCATCCAGCCCGACCGAGAAGAGCAGTCCCGGCCTCTGATTGGCTGACGCTGCGAAAGGAGAGGGGACTTGCGCGTAGCGGGAGAGCCCTCGTACCCAGTACCTGTCTTCTCGAGCGTTGCTTCCGCCATTTTTAGATTGGAAAACAATACTTTAATGACAATTTTTAAATATTGAGAGAAAATTTATGATCCAAATTAATATTATTCGAGTAAGCTACGGTCCTTAACATTTTGATGACGTAAAACAATTTTTTTTACAGGTTTGAGTATGTTTTTTTGTTAAAATTTAATTCGTATGGTCTTTATAATATTTAATTTTTATTCAGTTATTCACTAGACAGAATAACTCAAAAATAATTAATTGAGAATAAAACATCCTCAAACTCCTTAAATTTGCTAAGAGTACTTTAAATTTATGCCTACAAGTCGATATTTCGAATAAAAGATATTCCCTGAGATCGAACCCTCGACAATTCAATGAAAATACTTATTTATATCATTTTATACTTTTCTGCCAGATTCTTGCCTTAAGGTCATTTCAAACGCAGCAGGCATTGAAAATTAAATTTTTTTTATTTGAAAATGCTCCAAAATATCGAGCATTTCAAACTTAGCATGAAAAAAAAACAATTTTGAATTGAAGGCTTAAAATTGTACAGTTGAAAAATTTGGAAGGTTGTGATCTTGATTTGAATTATTGATTTTAATTTTTAATATGATATCTTAAAATTGTCCGATTTTTAGCTGTTTCAAAAAATTCATAATTTCAAATTGAGAAATAATTAATTAGAAAATTTTTAGAATGAATAATAATCTAAAAAAAATTATTGAAAATTAAACGATTTGAAATTAAAAAGGTCAAAATTAGGTTGTTTTCAATAAAAATATATAAAAATTAAACTAGCGGAAATCATTTAATTTTCAACCTTCCGTAGTAGAAACTTTTTCATTGTTAATGTTTCCCTCATAAAATTACTTTTTATTTTGAATGTTTTTTTAGAATAATTCAATTTTAGAAGTTGATAGTTTTAAATTTATTTCTTTTATGTAATAACAATTTAAAATTCTAGAATTGCATTGAATTTAGATTTCAGTTTTAAAATTTGTATAACTTGTAATTGAAAATTATTTAAATTTGCAAGTTTTCAATTTTTAATTATTTGATTTTGAACGCCTTTAATTATAAATAATACAATTTGATTCCTTTGAATTCTAAATTATCCAGTTTTCAAAATTCTGATCTAAAAATATTCCAGCGTTTTGAAATGGTCCTATTTGCGAAATTTTAATCTTTAATCATTCATTTTCCAGATTTAAAATTTTTTTTATTTTGAGAGCTTCTGACAAATTTTTTACAATATTAAACTATTTTATTTAGAAATGATGAAAGTTCAATTCCTCTCGAAATATTTGTCAATTTTTAAATTTTAATCACTTCAAATTGAAAATTATTTAAATAAAAAAGTTAACAAAATTTAATGATTGACTTTCGAACTCTTTAATCAGAAATGATACAATTTAAATCCCTTTGAATTCTAAACGATCCAATTTAAAAAATTCTAATCTAAAAATATTCAATTTATTTCGTATTCAAATTGTCCTATTATTTAAATTTTAGAATGAAGTCAAATTTTCAGATTATTAAAATTATAAATTCAAAATTGTTCAATATATATTTTTTAAATTTCAAACGCTTTCGATTCGAAATTACTAATTATTGGTTCAAACAATTTTTGAATCTTATATTTAAACATTTGTTCAATAGGTTGATTTATTAAAGCTTACCTTAAGCTGTTGTAGAGCAATTTAGACAATATTAAAATCTCCCCAATTTATTTCTAATTTTTCTTCTTAAATAATAAAAACACAGGACCAATATATGCAGAGAAGAAAATCGTTGCATCTCGAGAAAAATTGAGAGCGAATCACAGTATTGTCGAATCACTATAAAAATCAGTGAAAGCATTTTTATTCGCAAAAACATGAGTTTTTTTTTAAAGAGACGTTTATTAATTCCAATCAGGAAACTTGAGAGAAAAAAGTACAATAGATAAGAACTGCTGAGAACGATTCTTCTCGTGTTGCATTTATAACTATTCTCTTGCGCAACTTTATTTTAAGTCATTTATCGCATTAGCATCCGCGTTATAATTATCAGCGAACATATACAACTACTTTCCATCAAATACTTTTTCGGTTTGGTTTTCACGAGACGAGATTCAAGATGAGGTTCGAGACGAGGCTCAAGACGAGATTCGAAGAGCGATTCAATACGAGGCAAAATTCGGGACGAGACGAGATTCGAGATGAGAAGAGGGGGGAAGAAAGGGAAAAGGCAGAGATTTTAACGACTCAAATCTACAAACCCCGAAATTCGAGACAGGACGAGATTCGAGACGAAATCCAAGAGGATACTCGAGACAAGATTCAAGACAGTACTCGAGACAAGACTCGAGACGGAACTTAAGGCGAGACTTGAGACAAGATTCGAGACAAAACTTGAGACGAGATTTAAAACCTGCACTTCGAGACGAGGTTCAAGACGATACTCAGGATAAGGTTCAAGACGAGATTCGGGGCGAATGAGATGATGAGTACAGGAGGGGGTAGGATAGAAAAAAGGGAGATTTTAGCAACTTAATAGTCTACGAAACCCTTTTTTTAGACGTATGTTGCCTACTTTGACTAAGTTTTAAAAAAATTTATAATTTGAAAGATAGAAATTTGTTATTTTTAACATTTTTATAGACACTGGTTCTGTTTCGAGCTAAACGACTGTAAACCAGCCACTGGTAATTTACCGACAGACGGTAATGGTTCGTGTCCCTGCTAAGATGCCACCAATCGGCAAAGTAGATTCCTTACTGACATACAATAATCAGATTGAGGCGAAACTCGAGACGAGATTCGAGAACTGATTCGAGACGAGATTCAAGAAAAGATTTGTGATGAGGGGTAAAATAGGGGAAAGGAGGGGGAATGAGGAAGATTTAAATAACTTGATAGGCTACGAAATCCTTTTTTGTAGGCACATCTTGCCTGCTTTTACTAATTTTTTAATGAATTGAAAGACGGGAATTTGTTATTTTCAACATTTTTATTGATTTAAAGGAGAGGAAATTTGAGATTTTCATTCTTTTTGAATTGGAAGAAGGATATTTTTTATTCTTAGAATTTTTATTGAGTTCGAGAGGAGAACAATTTATTTTTTTTATTTTTGTGAATTGAAAGTGGAATTTTTTTGTATGTAACATTTTTGTTGATTTTAAGGGCAAGTTTACATATTTTGAATATTACCTTTTTGTGTTAAGACTTTTTTTCAGACAAACCTCCAGATGAGACTCAGGACATGATTCGAGACGAGACTTGAGGCATGATTCGACATGAGACTTAAGGAAAGGCTCGATACGAGACTTAAGACGAGACTCAAGACAAGACTCAAGACGAGAATTTCTACCTTAGAATTTCCCTGGTAGAATTTCTCGTCTTGAGTCTTGTCTCGAATCTGGTATCAAGTCTTGGCTTGAGTCTCGTCTTCAGTCTCGTATCGAGCCTTTCCTCAAGTCTCAATTTTTTATAGAGTTGGAAGAGAAGAAAATTATGGTTTTTATTTTTTTTTCTGAATATAAATAGGGCCATTTTGTATTTTCAAAATTTGTATAGAATGTAAAAGAAAGAAATTTTGGTTTTTAATTTTTTCATATCTGGAAGAAGGACATTTTTTATTTTTAACATTTTTATTTAGTCAGGAAAAAAATTTAATTTTAATTTTTTCCTTCTAAATTGGAAGAGGCACATTTTTAAGATTTGTATTGTGCTTGATGGTAGGAAGTATTTTTTTTAATAATCAAAGTAGGCAGATTAAGTTGTTCAAATTCCCCTCCCCCCTATCCCCTCCTCCTTTTCTCCCCTTTTTTACCGCTCGTCTCATCTCGAATCTCATATTATCTCCAATCTCATCTCAAATCCCGTCTCGAATCTTGTCCTGTCTCGTATATCGTCTTGTATTGAATCTCGTATTGGCTCGTCATGAGCCTTGATTCTCGTCTTGACTCTTGAATCTGGTATCGTGTCTTGAATTTCGTCTTGTTTCTTGAATCTAGTTATGAGTATTGAATCTCGTCTTGACTCTTGCATTTCGTCTCTAGTCATGAATCTCGTCTTGACTCTTGAATTTCGTCTTAAGTCTTGAATTTCGTCTTGAGCCTTGAATCGAGTCTCGAGTCTTGAATATTGACTTGACTCTTGAATCTGGTATTGAGTCTTGAATTTCATCTTGAGTATTGAATCTCGTCTTGATTCCTGAATTTCGTCTTGAATCTTGAATTTCGTTTTGAGTCTTGAATCTTGTCTTGACTCTTGAATCTGATCTCGAGTCTTGAATTTTGTCTTGAGTCTTGAATCTTGTCTTGACCCTTGAATCTGGTCTCGAGTCTTGAATTTTGTCTTGAGTCTTGAATCTAGTCTTGAGTATTGAATCTTGTCTTGACTCTTGAATTTCGTCTGGAATCTTGAATTTCGGCTTGAGTCTTGAATCTAGTCTTGAATCTTGAATCCAGTCTTGCGTATTGAATCTCGTATTGAGTGTTGAATCTTGAATTGAATCTTGAATCTGGTCTTGAGTCTTGAATTTCGTCTTGAGTCCTGAATCTAGTCTTGAGTATTAAATCTCGTCTTGACTTTTGAATTTCGTCTCGAATCTTGAATTTCGTCTCGAGTCTTGAATCTAGTCACGAGTCTTGAATTTTGTCTTGAGTCTTGAATTCAGTCTTGAATCTAGCCTCGAGTCTTGAATCTCGTATTGACTCTTGAATCTAGTCTCGAGTGTTGAATCTCATCTTGAGTCTTGAATCTAGTCTTGAGTATTAAATCTCGTCTTGACTCTTGAATTTCGTCTTGAATCTTGAATTTCGTCCCGAGTCTTGAATTTCGTTTCGAGTCTTGAGTTTCGCCTAGAGTCTTGTATTTAGTCTTGAATCTAGTCTCGAGTCTTGAATCTTGTCTCGAGTCTTGAATTTCGTCTTGACTCTTGAATCTGGTCTCGAGTCTTGAATTTCGTCTTGAGTCTTGAATCTAGTCTTGAGTATTGAATCTCGCCTTGACTCTTGAATTTCGTCTTGAGTCTTGAATCTAGTCTTTAGTCTTGAGTATAATCTTGAGACTTGAATCTAGTCTTAAGTCTTGAATCTCGGCTTGACTTTTGAATCTCGTCTCGAGTATCGAAAAAATGAGAAATAAGAAATGAAAAGATATATTATCCATCTTATATCATGTATTTCAATCTAATGAATTATACACATTAGGTACTCACTTTCTCACTTTCATTCTTTTACGCAAAATTAATTGCAAACAATTTGCAACAATTTCGTAGATGTTGAAATTTTTTTTTCACATTTTTATAATTATTTTTATAATTAATCTAGAACTTTCCTTTCATCTATTAAATAATATAACATCTTTTTGTCCATATATACAATACAGTATCAATTTCAAGAATTGTTATTGACCTTATATCATAAAATATAATATATATACTTCGCATTTCAAACTAATAGCTAAAAGATTGAACTATTTTTTAACTAAATTTAATTATTTAACAATAGAAAATATTATAAACTTAAAGAATATCATACTTCAGGTACTCGTTATTTGAGAGTATTAGAGCAGGTGCGCAGTTATTGTAAAAAAAAAGTTATTATAAAAGAATGTGTCAAAAAGACGTTTACGTAAATCCGGGTATTATACCTGCATCTTTATATCTAATAAAACAGTGGACCATGTAACATTTAATAGTTGGAAATTTGCCTTCGACACTTATAAATTATTATTAATTAATACAAATTTTGATGATGAACGATTACTTTAGATAAATGATTTTTGCTGAACAAGAAAAAATCTGCCTTAATCTGGATTTGAACCGGGAGTTCTCTAGTTCGGGAGTTTCTAGTGGCGTTCTCGGTTCGAATCCGGGCTGAGGTAAATTTTTTTTGTTCTTCAAAAATTATTTGTTTGAAGTGATCGCTTTAGGACCAAAATTTGTATCAATTAAAAATTTAAAAACTCGGACGTTAACATCTTTAAATAGTAATAACATCTTTCAAATATTAATTAAATTATTATTATTATATACATTTTACAAATCATAATGTTTCTTATTTTTACATCCAGTTTTTAGACTCAACAAATATTCCAACAGTATTTTATTCAACGATTTTTTTACTTACTCTAATACGTTTTAATAGTTATAAATAAATCTCCTTAAATTGTAATATCGAATTAATATACAAATATTAATATTAACATTATAAGTGCTAATTCTTCAAGTCTTACGAATTCGGAAGATTCGTTCTTATATAAAGTAGGTTGCAAAACGAAAATTTGAGAAATCTAAAACCCGCTTATAGAGATAAAGACAAAAATTAGGGTTTTTTTTTCTTCAAATTTTCCTTTGTTTATCCCACATTTTTATATTTTGAAGAATGTAAATTACACTGAAAATATTTTATCTCGAGGCGCATTAATATTTTGTTATTTTACATAATTTTGTTACTATTGAGTTACTATTTTTCATAATTTTTATTTAAATAAATCGTCCCAAATAGAAGACGACTGAAAAATCCCGAAAAATAAAATATTCTAAATAGCAGATTCCCGAAATCATAAAATTAAAAAATTGTTTTTTAATCAATATTATTATTTTTTTTTTAAATACAAGAATGAAATATGTTTGGGACGACTAAAAAATGCCGAAAAATAAAATTCCCGGCTCTAGAAAATTCTGAATTGGAAAATTCCCGAATAATAATTAAATTCCCCAACAGATTATAATAATATAATAAAATTATAAAGATATTATTAATATAATAATAGAATAACAATATACTAACAAAAAATTTCGAATTATGAAATATTCGGCACTAAAATTCCCGAATAAACAGATAAAAAATTGTTTTTGAATAATATTTATGAAAATTACATGAATGAAATATTTTTGGGCGACTGAAAAATCTTGATAAATAAAATTCCCGACACTGTCCAATTCCCGAAAAATAAAATTTTCGAAATAGAAAATTCCGAAAATAATCAAATTGCCGAAACATAAAAATAAGGAAATATTTAAACAATTTTAGAAAAAACTAAATATTAAAAAAAAATTCTTTCATCAAAATATTTCAATATTGCTTTTTAATAAATAAATAATATTGATTAGAAACCGATTTTTTTTTGCTGAAATTCGGGAACTTTCTTTTTCAGGATTTTTCAGTCGTCCCAAAATTTCTTCTTGGATCAAAATATTCAAGTAATTAATTGTTAATAATGAAATAATATTTATTAAAAACCAATTTATTTAATTATTTAAATTTGACAAGTTTCTGTCGGGAATTTTCGATGAAATTCCCGAATTTAAACAATTAAATTCTTTTTATAAATGTTATTTATTAATTAAAAATACAACAGTCAAATACTTTTATCAACAACAAGAAATTATTTTTAATGTTTAAAGTTTCTAAAATTATTGTCGGAATTTAAAATAAATATAATTGCAAACATATTTCATCCAGAAATATATATATTTTTCAATGATTGTTATTTTAAATTCAAACAATAATTTTAAAAACTTTAAACATTTAACAAAATTTCTATTATAAGAATATTTTTAATAAATGAATAATATTTATTAACAAAATTTGCATTGTTTAAATTCAGGAATTTTATAATTTGGGAATTTTAATAATTGGGAATGTTATTATTCGGGAATTTTCCAATTTGGAGTTTTATTACATTTTCGACAAACAATTACAATTTTTTCATAGATATTATTTATTTATCACAAAAAACAATAATTAAATACTTTTATCAAAGATTTTTTTTTGCTCAAAGTTTCCAAAATTATTGTTTGAATTTAAAATAACAATAAATGAATAAAGTGTATTTCTGGTTAACATTTTCTGTCAATTTTTGTTATTTTAAATCAAACAATAATTTTAGAATATTTAGACGTTAAAAATAATTTTTTTAAATAAAAATATTTTATTATTGTATTTTTAATCAATAAATAATATCAATGAAAAAATTTAATTTTTTAAATTCGGGAATTTTATAATCCAGCAATTTTCTGTCGGGAAATTTCAAATTCGGTAATATTATAAACTTTTCGGGAATTTTATTGTTCGAGAATTTCCCAATTCAGAAATTTTATTATTCGGAAATGTTATTTTTCGGGAATTTTCCAATTAAAATATTTCATTATTATATTTTTAGTAAATAAATAATATTGCTTAAAAAAAATTGTAATTGCTTAAATTCGGGAAATTGTTTTTTAATAAATAAATAATATTTATTTAAAAAAAGTTTTTTACCTGTTTAAATTCAGCAATTTTTTCGGTCGACCGAAAAATAAAATTCTCGACTTTGGAAAAATTCCCAATAAAAAAATATTCGAAATAAAAAATTCAGGAAATTATAAAATTTCCGAAATAAAAAATAATCCCGAATCGGAAATTTTTTTTTAATGTTGATTTTGTTTAAATTATTGTTTGAATATTTCATGATTGTATTATTCATAAAAAATAATCTTTGTGAAAAAAAACAAGTATTTATTTTTTTTAATTCAAGAATTTTATTCGGGAATTTTACAAAATCAAAATGATCAAAATTATGACAAAAGAGTTATTCGTAAAAAGAAAAATTATGTCACGCGGTAATTAAAAAAAATCAAAATGATTTCAACTTGTTATTCGCTAAAAGAAAAATTATTTTAAATGGTTATTCGATAAAATAAAAATGAGCTCAAATGCAAATTCAAAAAACAACAATTATGCCAAACATTAATTAGGAATAATAAAAATGAGCCAAATTGACAATGCGGATAAATAAAAATGATAGTAAATTGTTTTTTGGTAAAATAAACACTGAAGAAAATAAAATTTGGGGAATATTGATACGCCTCCCTATTTCTTAACTATAATAACAATTCGACGTCTCCATTCCCTACCGCTCACGTCACGTTTGGGCGGTGTACAGCCTAAACGCGACTTGCTGCTGGACACCGCCCAAAAATATAGCGGTGCTGTACACCGCCCAAACGTATATCGGTGATGTACAACGCCCAACCGTGCCTCGGTGCTGCTCACCGCCTACACGTATCTAAATTCTGTACACTGCCTAAACGTGACGTGTCGCTGTACACCGCCTAAACTTATATCGGTGATGTACAACACACAATCGTGCCAACGGTGCTGTACACCGCCCAAACGTATATAGACGATGTAAACCGCCCAAACTTATCTCGGTGCTGTACACCGCCCAAACTTATATCGGTGCTGTACACCGCCTAAATGTAAAGTAGCGCTGTATACCGCCCAAATGCGACGTGGAGCAGTATGGAATGGAGGCGTCCAATTTCTATGCATAGCTATACAGAAATATGTAAAGAAAATGTAAACTTTTGGCAATTGTTATACAAATCGACTGAGATTTTCGAAAATAAAAAAAGTCAAATTTTTTTATTTGAAAATCGTTTTCCGCCCTGATTTTTGCACACAAATTTTCGACTCTCGGTCGCTACGTTTCATTAAGGACTAAAATGTGGAAGTACAAAAATATAGTCTTAGGATATGTAATGTCGATTACTCTCGTTTCAAGAGTAAAAGGAATGTCCAATGGAATTTTTAATGTAGATGAAAATTGATTGAAAAATAAAAATTCTACTGAAATTTGAAAAAATATTCATTTGTAATCTCAGGGAAAATATCGTATATTTTCACAAATGATTGTCAGTTTTAAAATCTTGAGAAATTAAATTTTAAAATAATTACTAGGGTGGCTCGAATGATTTTTTTTATTTCTGGGTAATAAATTGAAAAAGCAAAAAAATTGATTGATTAATTTATTGACAAAATTTATTTGTAAATTATTCTAAATGTTTCTAAAAATTAGAAGAAATTTATTTCTAAATGTTTTGTTAATATTGGAAAATAATTCTGTTCTTAATTTATTATTTAGATTTCATTTAAAAATTTTAATTTTAAGCGTTGAAGTTTTCAGAAAATATCAAAAAAGAATCTTGAATATTTTAAGACAATTTTTATCATTTTTTCAGGATTTAAACAAATTTAGGAAAAGTTCGAATTATTTCAAAAAATATTTCAAAGTTTTAGAAGTTTTGAAAAGATTCAAAAACTATCTAAAATTTGAAAAGACTTCCAAAAATTTTAAATAAAATCTAGATTTTTTAAGATTTTGAAGTAAAGTTTTGAATTAAGTTTTGAAGAATTTTTTAGAAGATTTGAAAAGTTTTCAAAAATTGTCAAAAAAGTATGTCAAAAATAATTCAAAATTTGAAAAAGTTTCAAACAAAATGTAAGTTTTTGAAAATTTCGAAATAAAATTTTGAAACTTTTTAAGGATTTTGAAAGTTTTTAATTTTTTTTTTCAATTTTCTCGAGAATCCTAGGAAAATTATATTTATATAAACTTAAAGTAAATAAACAAAAACTCTCAGAAAACAGTTATTCGAAATTTTAATTTATTAATTATTATACTTGAAATTACCGAAATTTATACACTAAAAACTGTAAAAAGCTCGAAAATTATTTTGTATCTAAAAAAGGGTTTTTTTATTTTTAAGGGTGATTTTTCAATTTTTCTAAACTTTTTCAATTTATTACTTTTTTTGAGTTTTTGCAACAAATGCAAGATTTTTGGGAGACGTCTTAAAAAACAATTTTTTTTATTCAAGCCACCCTAATAATTGCTTTTAATTTTTTCTACAAAAGAGCACATTGTGAAAAAAATTGTTAATGATTGTTTCAAGTTCTAAAACTGAAAAGTTTTAATTTTTTGCAGGCCTCGGACTCAAAACACCATTGAGACTTTTTTAAACCACTACGCACATTTTCAAACCAAAAATTTGCATTAAGAAGTTTTTTTCAATTATTGTTATTTTAAATTTAAACTATAATTAAAAAAAAAAAAAAACATTTTTCATTTAGAAAAAATTTTCCGTGATCAAAATATTTCGTTATTGTATTTTTAATAAATAGTATTGGTTAAAAAAACAATTATTTAATTGTTAAATTCGTTATTGTTGAAAACTGTTTAGGAATTCCCCAGTTGGGAACTTTAATATTTCGGCAATTTTATAATTGCGGGAATTTTATTTTTCGGGATTTTTTAGTTGTTCCAAATTATTTAACTCGTTTAAAAAAATTTTAGAGCTCTAGTAGATTTGCAGGGGGCGTTTGATTTGCAAATTCCTACCTTACCGACTCCGAGACTATTCTACAGCGAAGTCGGTAAGGTAGGAATTTCCATATAGAAGGCTCCCTGCTTATCGACTAACTTTAAATATTTAAAAAATTCATATTATGGATTGCTACATATTTTAAAGGATTTTTAAAATTCCCAAAGATAGAAAAATCCCAAAGGAATTTAAATTATTTCAAAAGATTCCGAAGAATTTTATTTTGAAAATAGTTATAAATAGTTAGCGTAAATTCGAACTAATTTTAATTAAAATTTTTTTAAACTATACAATTTTTTATGAAAAGATTGTTTCTTCTTCAATAAATGTGAAAATAAATTTTTAATCTTTCTCCTATTCGTCCCTTTTCTCTTGAAAGAATCCCCTATTTCCCCTTTTTTGAGCTTTTTTTGCGCTGTGATCCCTATTGATTACAAAAATAATTATCTCCTCGATTTAATATTTTAAAAATTTGCATGATACTATTTTGCTACTACTTTTCAAAAATTTGGCTACTTTTGAGACAATTTTGAATTTCTCAAATGAGTCCGAGGCCTGTTTTTGAAAAAATTCCTTTTGGTTCTTAACTTTTTTATCACACTCTTACCTTTTTTTAAATTTCTACTAAAGGAACAGAATTGTTCTGTATGAGTATCAGAGTGGGTTGAAAAAACAGAATTTTGTAAATCGGAAATGGAACTATGTGAAAAAGTAGCGTGTGAGGACCCTGAAAAAATAGGTCCATTAGAAAGTAGGACCCTGACAAAAATAGGATCCGGAATAAACAGGACCCTGCCAAAAATAGGATCCTGAAAAAATAGGACCCTGACAAAAATAGGATCCTGAATAAACAGGGCTCTGACAAAAATAGGATCCTAAATAAACAGGACCCTGACAAAAATAGGATCCTGAAAAAATAGGAACCTGGCAAAAATAGGATCCTGCATAAACAGGATCCTGTCAAAAATAGGATCCTGAAAAAAAGGACCCTGGCAAAAATAGGATCTTGAATAAACAGGACCCTGACAAAAATAGGATCCTGACAAAAATAGGATCCTGAAAAAAAGGATCCTGGCAAAAATAGGATCCTGAATAAACAGGACCCTGACAAAAATAGGATCCTGAAAAAATAGGACCCTGACAATAGGATCCGAATAGGATCTGAAATAGGATCCTGAATAAACAGGGCCCTGACAAAAATAGGATCCTGAAAAAATAGGACCCTGACAAAAATAGGATCCTGAATAAACAGGACCCTGACAAAAAGAAGATCTTGAATAAACAGGACCCTGCCAGAAATAGAATCCTGGAAAAATAGGATCGTGACGAAATAGGACGTTTCGTAATTTTGATAATATCCTTTTTTATTTTTCGGTTTAAAAAAAAAATAATAATTTAAAGACCTAGAGAAATCTACATATGAGAGTGGTTTAATAATAATACTTTAATAATACTTTTCAGGGTCCTATTTTGTTAGGGTCCTATTTTCAGGATCCTATTTTTTCAGGGTCCTATTTTTCAGGATTTTTTTCAGAATCCTATTGTTTAGGATGCTATTTTTCAGGATCCTATTTTTCAGGGTCCTCTTTTTTCAGGGTCACATTTTTTCAGGATCCCGTTTTTCCAGGGTCTTATTTTTCAGGATCCTATTTTTCAGAGTGCTATTTTTCAGGATCCTATTTTTGCAGGGTCCTATTTTTTCAGGGGTTTTTTTAAAATGACTATTAATATTATGTTTAACATATTATGGTGTTTTAAAAAAAATCACTATTTACACTAATTTTAAAATTATTTTCTGAAAACAGGCATCTAGTAAACATTAATAATCTCTGATGGGGCTGCAAATAAAAATCTTTGAAAATTTGGGTAGTCGTTTGAGGTCTCCAGAAATAAAAAAAATCCACGAAAATATCAAAATTATTATACTTTACAGGGTCCTATTTTGTCAGGGTCCTATTTTGTCAGGGACCTATTTTTGAGGATCCTATTTTTTCAGGGTCCTTTTTTCAGGATTTTTTTCAGGATCCTATTTTTCAGGATGCTATTTTTCAAGATCCTATTTTTCCAGTGTCCTATTTTTTCATAGTCCCGTTTTTTCAGAGTCCTATTTTTCAGGATGCTTTTTGTCAGGATCCTTTTTTAGCATCCTGCTTTGTCAGGGTCCTATTTTTCAGGATCCTATTTTTTCAGGGTCCTATTTTTCAGGATTTTTTCAGGATCCTATTTTCAGGATGCCATTTTTCAGGATCCTATTTTTTCAGGATCCTTTTTTTTCAGGGTCCTATTTTTCAGGGCCCTATTTTTTCAGGGTCCTATTTTTCAGGGTTCTATTTTTTCATGGTTTTTTTCAACTCACTATTAATATTATTTTTAACATATGAGGGTGTTTTTAAAAAAATTACTATTTACACTAATTTTAAAACTATTTTCTAAAAACAGGAGTCTATTAAAAATTAATAATCTCTGATGGGGCTGCAAATAAAAATCTTTAAACATTTGGGGAGTTTCAGAAATAAAAAAAAAGCACGAAAATATCATAATGACGAAAATAAGAATTTTTAAACAGATTTTGCTAACGCGCAAAACCAAGGCGTTTATCGATCGAATCCCAATTAATTATTTTATTAAACAGGGTCCTCTTTTGTCAGGGTACTATTTTTGAGGATCCTATTTCTTCAGGGTCCTATTTTTCAGGATTTTGTTAGGATCCTATTTTCAGGGTCCTATTTTCAGGATTCTATTTTTCGGGATCCTATTTTCAGGATCCTATTTTTCAGGATCCTATTTTTTCATAGTCCCGTTTGTTCATAGTCCTATTTTTCAGGATGCTATTTGTCAAGATCCTTTTTTCAGGATCCTGTTTTGTCAGGGTCCTATTTTTCAGGAACCTATTTCTTCAGGGTCCTATTTTTCAGGATTTTTTAGGATCCTA
This sequence comes from Andricus grossulariae, assembly GCA_011634705.1. Lineage (NCBI taxonomy): Eukaryota > Metazoa > Arthropoda > Insecta > Hymenoptera > Cynipidae > Andricus > Andricus grossulariae. Next base: position 16,131 of record JAABKJ010000794.1, read on the forward strand.
TTTTCAGGATCCTATTTTCTGGATCCTATTTTCCAGGATGCTATTTTTCAGGGTCCTATTTTTTCAGGGTTTTTTTCAGGGTTTTTTTCAACTCACTATTAATATTATTTTTAACATATGAGGGTGTTTTAAAAAAATTACTATTTACAATAATTTTAAAATTATTTTCTAAAAACAAGAGTCTATTAAAGATTAATAATCTCTGATGGGGCTGCAAATAAAAATCTTTAAACATTTGGGGAGTTTTAGAAATAAAAAAAGCACGAAAATATAAAAATGATGAAAATAAGATTTTTTCAAACATATTTTGCTAACGCGCAAACCCAAGGCGTTTATCGATTGAATCCCAATGAATTATTATATTTTGCAGGGTCCTATTTTGTCAGGGTCCTATTTTTGAGGATCCTATTTCTTCAGGGTCCTATTTTTCAGGATTTTGTTAGGATTCTATTTTCAGGTTCCTATTTTTCAGGATCCTATTTTCAGGATCCTATTTTTCAGGATGCTATTTTTCAGGATCCTATTTTTTCATGGTCCCGTTTTTTCATAGTCCTATTTTTCAGGATGCTATTTGTCAGGATCCTTTTTTTCAGGATCCTGTTTTGTCAGGGTCCTATTTTTCAGGATCCTATTTCATCAGGGTCCTATTTTCAGGATTTTTTAGGATCCTATTTTTCAGGATCCTATTTTCAGGGTCCTATTTTTCGGGATCCTATTTTTTCAGTCTCTTTTTTTCATAGTCCCGTTTTTTCAGAGTCCTATTTTTCAGGATGCTATTTGTCAGGATCCTTTCTTCAGGGTCCTATTTTTTCAGGGTCCTATTTTTTCAGAGTTTTATTTTTTTCGGTTTTTTTTCAACTGACTATTAATATTATTTTTAACATATAAGGGTGTTTTAAAAAATTACTATTTACACTAATTTAAAAATTATTTTCTAAAAACAGGAGTCTAGTAAAAATTAATAATCTCTGATGGGGCTGCAAATAAAAATCTTTAAACATTTGGGGAGTTTCAGAAATAAATAAATAAATAGTTTATCGATCGAATCCCAGTGAATTATACTTTATAATGTCCTATTTGATCAGGCTCCTATTTTGTCAGGGCCATATTTCGTCAGGGTCCTATTTTTCAGGATCCTATTTTTTCAGGGTCCTATTTCTCAGGATCCTGTTTCTTCAGGGTCCTATTTTTCAGGGTCCTATTTTTTCAGGATCCTATTTTTTCAGGGTTTTTTTTCAAGTGTCTTTAAATATTATCTTCTACATATGAGGGTGTTTTTAAAAAAATCACTATTTACACTAATTTTAAAATTATTTTCTGACAATAGGGGTCTAGTAAACATTAATAATCTCTGAGGGGGCTGCAAATAAAAATCTGTACAAATTTGGGGAGTCGTTTGAGGTCTCCAAAAATAAAATAAAAAAAAACACGAAAATATCAAAATTACGAAAATAAGAATATTTCAAACATATTTTGCTAACGCGCAAACCCCAGGCGTTTATCGATTGAATCCCAATGAATTATTATACTTTATAGGGTCCTATTTTGTCAGAGTCCTATTTTTCAGGATCCTATTTTTTCAGGGTCCTATTTTTCAGGATCCTATTTTTCAGGATCCTATTTCGTCAGGGTCCTATTTTTTCAGTATCCTATTTTCGTCAGGGTCCTGTTTATTCAGGATCCTATTTTTGTCAGGATCCTGTTTATTCAGGATCTTTTTTTTCGGGGTCCTATTTTTTCAGGGTCCTATTTTTCAGGAACCTATTTGTTCACGGTCCGATTTTTTCAGGGTCCTATTTTGTCAGAGTCCTAATACGCTACTTTTCCCCATAATTCTATTTCCGATTTCCAAAACTTTTTTTTTTTACTCACCCTAATGAGTATTTAGGATTGTCTTAATGCACCATTTTTTTTCTCATTCACGCTTCATCACCATTTTGAAAATTATTTTCCACTTGTTTATCGACGAGATGAGTATCGAGATTTTCTGCAAATACTAGGAGGTTCGCCTTTTTTTCATTGACTTCTTCCGAACTGCTCCAGCTTGTATCACTCTCGCTTTGCTCTTGGGTATTTTCACTTTTTTTTTCTTGTGCGAGACGCGTCCTTTCTTCTTCAAATTTGCGGTCTCTTTCCTGCAACAGGTCCCTTCGCTGTTAGGGGCATTGATTGATTTCTGAAAATTGTATGCATGAGGTTTGGTTAAAAATGAGTTAGAATGATGACTTTCTCTACAACAGGGTGCACACTTCTTCCCCTATCCCCTTTCATTTCCCCTTTTCCCATTCATTTCCCCTTTCCTTTCTCCTTTCCCCTTCATTTCCCATTTCCCCTTTCATTTCCCCTTTCATTTCCCCTTTCACCTTCATTGTCCATTTCCCCTTCATTGCCCCTTTCCCTCAATTCCCTCTTTCCCCTTCATTTCCCCTTTCCCCTTCATTGTCCCTTTCCCTCAATTTCCCCTTTCCTCCTTCATTTTCCCTTTTTAGGGTTTCGTTGCCCCGAGCAGAAACCCTTGTAGTTTCGGTCGAGTGTCCGTCCGTCTTTCCCTCCGTCCATAATACTTTTTTCTAAGTAGGGGAAGTGAGGGGAGTGCAATTCATAAAAATTTTGTTTATAAAATTCAATTAAACCACGCTTCCTTGTAGGCGCTCGGTACCTACTTTAACTAATTTTTTCAAATTCCTCTTTTTCCCCTATTCACGAAAAACTTTCCCATTTTCCCCTTTCCTCTTCAAATATACGACATTTTTAAATACAATTGTTCATTTTACACCAACAAAGTGATTCTTTTTCTGAATTTTCTTTTATTCTTTTGAAATATTTTAGGGTATTTTTAAAAATTCCAAGCATTTTTTCAGAACTTTAAAAAGTTTTAAAGGAGATCGAAATATTTGAAAAGATTTGCACTGTGTTAGGGTATTTTCAAAAATTCCAAGGAATTTATAATAGATTTCAATCATCTTAAGGGATTTCAATCATCTTAAGGGATTTCAAAGGATTTAAAAAGATTTTAGGGTATTTTTTAAAATTCCAAGGAATTTTATTAGACTTCAATAAGTTGGAGGGATTCCAAAGGATTTTACAGATTTTAGTGTATTTTTTAAAATTCCAAGGAATTTTCAAGAGCTTCACGAATGTCGAAGGATTTCGAAATATTTCAAAATATTTACACTATTTTAGAGTATTTCTAAAAATTCTAAGGTATTTTCAATAGATTTCAATCATTTTAAGGAATTTCAAAGGATATTAAAAGATTTTAGGGTACTTTTAAAAATTCCAAGGAATTTTATTAGATTTCAACAAGTTGAAGGTATTCCAAAGGATTTTAAAGATTTTAGTGTATTTTTTAAAATTCCAAGGAATTTTCAAGAGCTTCACGAAATGTCGAAGGATTTCGAAATATTTCAAAATATTTATACTATTTTAGAGTATTTCTAAAAATTCTAAGGTATTTTCAATATATTTCAATCAATTTAAGGGATTCCAAAGGATTTTGAAAATTTTAGGGTATTTTTCCAAATTCCCTAGAATTATCAAGAGCTTTAAAAAATTTCAAAAAAAAATTTCAAAAGAATTTCACTATTTTAGGGTATTTTAAAAGATTCCAAGGAATTTTTAATAGATTTAAATAAGTTGAAGGTATTCAAAAGGATTGGAAAGATTTTAGGGTATTTTTTTAAATTCCAAGACATTTTATTAGATTTCAATAAGTTGAAGGTATTCCAAAGGACTTTATTGATTTCAGGGTATTTTTTAAAACCTTAAGGAATTTTCTAATAGCTTTAAAAAGTTTCTAAAGATTCTAAAAGATTTAAAATATTTTAAAATATTTTTAAAAATTCCAAGAATTTTCTCATTCATTTCAATCATTTTTAGGAATTTAAAAAATTTTTAAAGGATTTCAGGGTATTCTTAAAAATTCCAAGGAATTTTATCAGATTTCTATAATTTGAAAGTATCGCAAAGGATTTTAAAGATTTTAGGGTATTTTTCAAAATTCCAAGGAATTTTCAAAAGTTCCAAAAATTCCAAAGGATTTCAAAATATTTGAAAAGAATTGCAGTATTTTAGGGTATTTAAAAAGATTCCAACCAATTTTCAAGATCTTCAAAAAATTTCAAAGGATTTCGAAATATTTCAGAATATTTTCACTATTTTAGGGTATTTTTAAAAATTCCAAGAAATTTCTAATAGATTTCAATTATTTCAAAGAATTTCGAAGGATTTTACCAGATTTTAGGGTATTTTAAAAAATTTGAAGGAATTTTCAAGGGCTTTAAAAAATTTCAAAGGATTTCAAAGGATTTTGAAACATTTCAAAATATTTTTACTTTCTTAGGGTATTTAAAAAAATTCCAAGTAATTTTTAATATATTTCAATCAGTTCTAAGAGATACTAAAGGATTTTAAAGATTCTAAGGTATTTTTGAAAATTCCAAAGATTTATCAAGAGCTTCAAAAAATTTCAAAGTATTTCAAATATTTCAAAATACTTGAACTATTTTAGGGTAGTTTTAAAAATTACAAGGAGTTTCTAATATATTTCAATCATTTTTAGGGGTTTAAATTTTTTTAGAAGATTTAAATCATTCTTAAGAATTCCAAAGGAGTTTGAAATATTCTACTGCATTTTAAAAGTATCCAAGGGATTTTATTAGATTTCAAATATTTAAAGGCAATCAATAAGATTTGTATGATTTTAGGGTAATTTTTAATAATTCGAAGCAATTTTCCAAGAGCTTTTAAATGTTTCAAAAGATTTCGAAAGATTTTAAAAGATGTGCACTATTTAAGGGTATTTTTAAAAATTCCAAGGAATTTCTAATAGATTTCATTTTAAGGATTTCAAAAGATTTTAAAGGATTTTAGGGTATTTTCTAAAAATTCCAAGTAATTTTATCAGATTTCTATAATTTGAAGGTATTCCAAAAGATTTGGAAGATTTTAGGGTATTTTTCAAAACTCCAAGGAATTTTCCAAGAGATTGAAAAAGTTTCTAAAGATTTTAAATATTTGAAGGTATTTTGAAACATTCCAAGGAATTTCTAATAGATTTCAAGCATTTTGAGGGATTTTAAAAACTTTTTGGGTATTTTTAAAAATTCCAAGGAATTTTCAACAGCTTTAAAAAGTTTCAATGCAGTTCGAAATATTTTGACTTTTTTAGGGTATTTTAAAAGATTCCAAGCAATTTATAATAGATTTCAATCCTTTTTAAGGGCTACCAAAGGATTTTTGAAGATATAAGGGTATTTCAAAAGATTCCAAGAAATTTTCAATATATTTCAATAATTTGTAAACTTTCCAAAGAATTTTAAAAGATGTTAGGGTATTTTCAAAAATTCTAAGGAATTTTATTGGATTTCAATCATTTGAAGGGTTTTCAAAGGATTTAAAAGATTTTAGGGTATTTTTTAAACCTTCAAGGAATTTTCCAAGAGCTTTAAAAAGTTAAGAAAGATTTTAAAGGATTTGAAATATTTTAATTATTTTTAAAAATTCCAAGGAATTTCTAATAGGTTTCAATCATCTTATGGGATTTCAAAGGATTTTAAAGAATTGTAGGGCATTTTTCAAAATTCCAAGGAATTTTCAAAAGCTTTAAATAGTTCCAATGCATTTCGAAATATTTTTAAATCTTTTTACTTTTTTAGGGTATTTTAAAAGATTCCAAGGAATTTTTAATAGATTACAATCATTTTTAAGGAATACCAAAGGATTTTTACAAATTTAAGGGTATTTCAAAAGATTCCGAGAAATTTTCAATATATTTCAATAATTTGCAAACATTCCAAAGGATTTTAAAATATTTTAGGGTAATTTCCAAAATTCCAGATAATTTTATTGGATTTCAATAATTTCAAGGGTTTTCAAAGGATTTTAAAGATTTTACGGTATTTTTTAAACTTGCAAGTAATTTTCCAAGAGCTTTAAAAAATTTCAAAAGATTTCAAAAGATTTTAAAAGATTTGAAATATTTTAATGTATTTTTAAAAATTCCAAGGAATTCCTAATAGATTTTAATCGTTTTAACGGGTTTCAAAGGATTTTATGGAATTTTAGGGTATTTTTAAAATCCCAAGGAATTTTATTAGATTTCAATAAGTTGAAGGTATTCTAAAGGAATTTAAAGATTTTGAGATATTTTTTTAAATTCCAACAAATTTTCAAGATCTTCAAAAAATTTCGAAATATTTCAAAATTCTTGCACTATTTTGGGGTATTTTTAAAAATTCCAAGAAATTTCTAATAGATTTCAATTATTTTAAGGAATTTCAAAGGATTTTACAAAATTTAAAGTATTTTTAAATATTTTTAAAAATTCTAAGAATTTTCTAATAGATTTCACTCATTTTGAGGGATTTCAAAGGATTTTAAAAGACTTTAGGGTATTTTTAAAAATTGCTAGGAATTTTATTAGATTTCAATAAGTTAAAGGCATCCCAAAGGATTTTAAAGATTTTAGTGTATTTTTTAGAACACCAATGAATTTTCCAAGAGCTTTAAAAAGTTTCAAAATATTTTAAAAAATTTGAAATATTTTAATGTATTTTTAAAAATTCCAAGGAATTTCTAATAGATTTTAATCATTTTAATGGGTTTCAAAGGATTTTATGGAATTTTAGGGTATTTTTAAAAATCCCAAGGAATTTTATTAGATTTCAATAAGTTGAAGGTATTCCAAAGGATTTGAAAGATTTTAGTGTATTATTTAAAACTCCAAGGAATTTTCCAAGAGCTTTAAAAAGTTTCAAAATATTTTAAAAGATTTGAAATATTTTAATGTATTTTTAAAAATTCCAAGGAATTTCTTATAAATTTCAATCATGTTAAGGGGTTTCGAAGGATTTTACAAAATTTTAGGGTATTTTTGAAAATTCCAAGGAATTTCTAATAGATTTCAATCATTTTAAGGGGATTTCAAAGGATATTAAAGGATTTTAGGGTATTCTTAAAAATTCCAAGGAATTTTATCAGATTTATATAATTTAAAAGTATTCCAAAGGATTTTGAAGATTTTAGGGTATTTTCCAAATTCCATAGAATTATCAAGAGCTTTAAAAATTTTCAAAAGAATTTCACTATTTTAGGGTATTTTAAAAGATTCCAAGGAATTTTTAATAGATTTCAATAAGTTGAAGGTATTCCAAAGGATTTTAAAGATTTTAGGGTATTTTTTTAGTTCCAAGGAATTTTCAACAGCTTTAAAAAGTTTCTAAAGATTTTAAAATATTTAAAATATTTTTAAATATTTTTGAAAATTCCAAGGAATTTCTGATAGATTTCAATCATCCTGAGGGATTTTAGAGAATTGTAGGGTATTTTTCAAAATTCCAAGGAATTTTCAACAGCTTTGAAAAGTTTCAATGCATTTCGAAATATTTTAAAACGTTTTTACTTTTTTAGGGTATTTTAAAAGATTCCAAGGAATTTTGAATAGATTTCAAACATTTTTAAGGAATATCAAAGGATTTTTACAAATTTAAGGGTATTTCAAAAGATTCCAAGAAATTTTCAATATATTTCAATAATTTGCAAACATTCCAAAGGATTTTAAAAGATTTTAGGGTATTTTCCAAAATTCCAAGGAATTTTATTGGATTTAAATAATTACAAGACATTTCAAAGGATTTTAAAGATTTTACGGTATTTTTTAAATTTCTAAGGAATTTTCCAAGAGCTTTAAAAAGTTTCAAGAATCTTAAGGAATTTCAAAGGATTTTAAAGAATTGTAGGGTATTTTTCGAAATTCTAAGGAATTTTCAACAGCTCTTAAAAGTTTCAATGCATTCCGAAATATTTTTACCTTTTTAGGGTATTTTAAAAGATTCCAATGAATTTTTAATAGATTTCAATAATTTTTATGGAATACCAAAGGATTTAAAAAAATTTAAGGGTATTTCAAAAGATTACAAGAAATTTTCAATATATTTCATTAATTTCAAGGCGTTCCAAAGGATTTTAACAGATTTTAGGGTATTTTTTAAAATTCCAAGGAATTTTTCTAGAGCTTTAAAGAGTTTAAAAAGATTTTTAAAGATCTGAAATGTTTTTAAATATTTTTAAAAATTCCAAGAATTTTCTAATAGATTCCACTCATTTTGAGGGATTTCAAAGGATTTTAAAAGACTTTAGGGTATTTTAAAAAATTCCAAGGAATTTTATTAGATTTCAATAAGTTGAAGGTATTCCAGAGGATTTGAAAGATTTTAGTGTATTTTTTAAAACTCCAAGGAATTTTCCAAGGGCTTTAAAAAGTTTCAAAATATTTAAAAAAATTATAAAAGATTTGAAATATTTTTATGTATTTTTAAAAATTCCAAGGAATTTCTAATAAATTTCAATCATGTTAAGGGGTTTCAAAGGATTTTAAAGAATGTTAGGGTATTTTTAAAAATCCCAAGGAATTTTATTAGATTTCAATAATTTGAGGGTATTCTAAAGGATTTTAAAGATTTCGAGATATTTTTTAAAATTCCAACCAATCTTCAAGGCAAAAAATTTCAAAGGATTTCGAAATATTTCAGAATATTTGCACTATTTTAGGGTATTTTTCAAGATTCCAATAAATTTTTAACAGATTTCAATTATTTTAAAGAATTTCAAAGGATTTTACAAGATTTTAGGGTATTTAAAAAAATTCCAAGGAATTTTCAAGGGCTTTAAAAAATGTCAAAGGATTTCGAAACATTTCAAAATATTATTACATTTTTAGGGTATTTTAAAAGATTCCAAGGAATTTTCAACAGATTTAAATCATTTTTAAGGGATACCAAAGGATTTGAAAGATTATACGATATTTTTTAAAATTCCAAAGAATTATCAAGAGCTTCAAAAAATTTCAAAGCATTTCAAATATTTCAAAACTCTTGCACTATTTTAGGGTATTTTTCAAAATTCCAAGGAATTTTCAAGAGCTCTAAAAAATTTCAAAGGATTTTGAAATATTTGAAGAGAATTTCACTATTTTAGGGTATTTTAAAAGATTCCAAGGAATTTTCAATAGATTTAAATCATTTTAAAGAATTCCAAAGGAATTTAAAAGATTCTAGAGCATTTAAAAAGTATCCAAGGAATTTTATTAGATTTAAAATATTTAAAGGCAATAAATAAGATTTGTATGGTTTGAGGGTATTTTTAAAAATTCGAAGAAATTTTCCAAGAGCTTTAAAATGTTCCAAAAGATTTCGAAAGATTTTAAAAGATTTGCACTATTTAAGGGTATTTTTAAAAATTCCAAGGAATTTCTAATAGATTTCAATCATTTTTAAGGATTTCAAAAAAAAATTTAAGGATTTTAGGGTATTCTTAAAAATTCCAAGGAATTTTATCAGATTTCTATAATTTGAAAGTATTCCAAAGGATTTTAAATATTTTAGGGTATTTTTCAAAATTCCAAGGAATTTTCAAAAGCTCTAAAAATTTCAAAGGATTTCAAAGTATTTAAAACGAATTTCAGTATTTTAGGGTATTTAAAAAGATTCCAAAGAATTTTTAATAGATATTAATCATTTTAAGAAATTCCAAAGGACTTTTAAAAATGTTAGGGTATTTTGAGAGTGTACAGGGAATTTAATTAAATTTTAAATATTTGAAGGCATTCAAAGAGATTAAAAAAATTTTAGGGTATTCTTAAAAATTTCAAGGAAGTTTCAAGAGCTTTAGAAAGTTTCAAAATATTTCACTATTTCAGGGTATTTTAAAAGATGCCAAGGAATTTTTAAGAGATTTCAATCATTTTCAAGGGATTCCAAAAACTTTTTGAAGTTCTTATGGCATTTTTAAGAATTTTAAGGAATTTTCAAGAGCTTTAAAAAACTACTTTGTTCAATTTCTTTAATAAAAATTCATTTTATTTTTAGAAGACTGAAAATTTAATTGTCTTGGTGAAAAATTTTTTTTAGAATAAAAAATAATCATAAATTAACAATGACTATTGTTATAAACATTTTAATAACAAAATTGTAAATTTTTCGATTTTTGCGATCTCAAGATTTTTTTTTCATCGCACTACTTTAAAATCAATTGAAAATTATAATTTGTAAACAGTAAAAAAATATAAAAGTTAACTATTGTTATTTTTAATAAAAAAATTATAAAGGAAATATTAAAAATAGCATTTTCTAACGGAAATTTTTGTTTTCTTCATGTTGCAGGCACCTGAATGATAATTTTTCATCAACAAAGTGATCACCAACTCGTAAGTTTTATTTTTATTAACAATATTATAAACTAATATTAAATTTATAATCTCTTATTATAATTCACAATACAAATAATTAAGGTTTGAAATTTTCTGTCTTCAGAAATCATATTTTTAAATTGATTTTTAAGTAATTTGGTGAGAAAAGAAACCTTGAGATCGAAAAAAATTCAAAAATTTACAATTAGTTTATTAAAATATTTTAAAAATAGCTTTGATTAATTTATGGTCTCTTTTTATTCTGAATATTACTCCTGTGGGAGATTGAGGAATTTTTACTTTTCAAATAAGTTTTTTTTCTGCTGTTGAACACCGTTTTCAAGTAATTGTTTATATAATTTATTTATAACAATTAGGTTTCAACTTTTCAGAAGTACCATTTTTCAGATTTATCAAACAAAGTCTTATATCTATGCTAGATCTATCTAGAAATACTTTCCAGTCTGTGAGAATAATACTAAAAAATTATTTATTACTTTATAAACAAATTAATAAACAAATTTTATTTTTCAGGATTGGTAATGTTTAGCTCATTCAAATTCAGAGTTTTTATATAAAATGTAAGATAAATTAATGTTTCATTACGATTGATTGAAAAAAATGCTATATGGCAATTGTTTAAACAAATTTCATAAACAAATTCACAGTCTGGATACTTTGTAACGATTAGGCTAATTTTCTTGTCATGAAATCAACTAAAAATGTCTTTTTGCTAACTCTTTGCGATGATACTTTACAAATTTACAATAATTATAAATTATTTAAACAATTGTCATAAACAAAGTCAGAGTCTGGCTATTTTTTAATGAATACGCTCAATTTTTATTTGCGGAATCGACTAATAATGTCTTTCCGATGACTTCTTGCCATGATAATTTTTTTGTTTATAGCCAAACTCTCAATTTTTGTATGAAAATTGTTTAAATAAATAATAATTTTTATAAATTTTCAAAGTATCATAGCGAAGAGTCATTGAAAAGACATTCTTGGTTGACAATTGAGCCTATTCATTGAAAAATATCCAAACTCTGAATTTGTTTATAAAAATTATTTAAACAATTGCCAAATAGCATGTTCTTTTAATTAATCGTAAAAAAACATTCATATTTCTCACATTTTATAGAAAAAGCCTGGATTTTAATGAGCTACAAATTGCGAATTAAAAAAAAATTGTTTATTAATTTGTTTATAACCTATTAAACATTTTTTTTTAAATATGGTTATCCACTGGAAATCATTTCTAGATAGTTTTAGCACAGATATATGACTTTTTTTGATGAATCTCAAAATATTAAAAAAATGGTACTTCGGACAGCTTAAATTTGTTTTTAAATTGTATTGTTAATTAAATAATTAACCATTTTTTAAATCAAAAATCCAAATGTACGAATCTTTTCAAAATTAAAAAAAAATTAATTAAAAAAAAGAGTCCAAATCGAATGAATCGTGCAGGCTACAAATGTATTTGTCCACAAAAACTTATTTTTGCCCCACTGTGAGCTGTCCTTTTCTGAAAATAAATATTTCGTCAGATAAAAATATGGACCACCCTCCTGTACATTTTTAGGGTTTCGTTGTCCCGGGAAGACACATGAAGAAAGCATGATAAGTAGGGTAGGAGAAGTAAGGGGTTGTGAGAGGAATATGAAGAGGGGATGTAGGGATAATGAAGGGGAAATAGGGGCGGTCGAGAGGGGTAGTAGTGGCAATTTGGGAGGTGATTGGAGTATTCGGGGAAGTGGAAGAGGGGAACTAGAGTAGAGAGAAGTAGAGTGAGGGTGGTGAAGTGAAGAGCGAAGTAGGGGAAGGGTAGTAGGGGAAATTATGGAAAGGGTGAGGAGTAGGGGAGGGGAGTGGTGTGTATTGAGAGGAACTGTGGGGAGGGGATGTAGGGGTAGTGAGGGGTAAATAACGGATATAGAGAGGGGAAGTAGTGAAAAGTGATGAGGTAATGTTAGGGGAAGTGAGGAGATTGAAACTAGAGGAAAGGGAAGTAGGCGAAGGTTGATGAAGTAGGGGAAGTGATCGGATAATGAATCATTACTGACATCGTAAGTAGTGGAGGAGAGTTGAGGGTTTCTGGGAGAATGTGTGACGAGAATATGTAGGGTTAGTGAGGTAATGGGAGGAGAAGTGAGGAAAGGAGAAATAGAGAAGGGAAAAGTGGGAGAAGGGTAGTAGGGGAGGTGATGGAAGGGAATGCATGAGGATTGTAGAAGGAGTCGCGGGGAGAAGTGTGCAGGTGATTGGAATATTCGGGGAAGTGTGAAGAGGGGAACTAGCTGAGGGCGAAGTAGCGAAAGTGTATTGATGTGAAGAGCGAAGTAGGGGAAGTTGTGGAAGGGAAAGCGTGAAAAGTAGGGGAGGAGAATTTAGGGGTATTGAGAGGAACTGCGGGGAGGGGATGTCGGTGTAGTGAGTCGTACATAACGGTTATGGATAGAGGCAGTAGTGAAAAGTGATGAGGTAATGTTAGGGGAAGTATGAGAATGAAACTAGAGGAAAGAGAAGTAGAAGTTGGGGAAGTATGGGACATGATCGGGGGAAGCATTATAAGTAGTGGAGGAGAGGTGAGGATTTGTGTGAGGAAGTGTGGAGAGGATATGTAGGGTTAGTGAAGATGAAATAGGGAAGGTAGAGTATGGAAGTGAGGAGGTAATGGGAGCGGAAGCGACGAGAGGAGAAATAGAGGAGGGAAAAGTGGGAGAAAGGTAGTCAGGGTGATGGGAGGGAATGCATGAAAATTGGAGAAGGAGAAGTGGGGAGAAGTGAGGAGGTGATTGGAGTATTCGGGGTAGTGTGAAGAGGGGAACTAGAGGAGGGAGAAGTAGCGGGAGAGTTGTGAAGTGAAGAGCGAAGTAGGGGAAGTTGTGAAAGAGAAAGCGTGAACAGTAGGGGAGGGGAATTTAGGGGTATTGAGAGGAACTGTGGGGAGGGCATGTAGGGGTAGTGAGGGTAAATAATGGATATAGAGAGAGGAAATAGTGAAAAGTTATGATAATGTGAGGGGAAGTGAGGAGAATTAAACTAGAGGAAAAAGGAGGCGAAGGTCAGGAAAGTTGGGGGCGTGATCGGGGGCAAGCATTATAAGTTGTGGAGGGGAGGTGAGGGTTTTGCGAGAGGAAGTGTGGAGAGAAGATGTAGAGTTAGTGAAAGCGAAATAGGGAAGGTAGAGTATGTAAGTGAGGACGTAATGTGAGGGAAAGCGAGGAGAAATAGAGGAGGAAAAAGTAGGAGAAGGGTAGTAGGGGAGGTGATGGGATGGAATGCATGAGAATTGAAGGAGACGTGGGGAGAAGTGAGGAGGTGACTGGAGGGGTAATAGGAGAAGGGGAGAAGTAAGAAGTAGAAGTGAAGCGGAAAGTAGGGATAGGGTGAGGAAGTGAAGGGAGAAGTAGGGAAAGGGAGCGAAAGCATGAGAAGTAGGGTAGGGGAAGTAAGGGGTAGAAAGGAGAAGTGGAGAGGAGCTGTGGGAGTAGTGAGGGGGGAATACGGGAGGTAGAGAGGGAAGTAGTGGGAAGAAATGAGGTTATTGGGGTATAAGGGGAAGTGAGAAGTGAGTGGAACTAAGGGAGAAGTAGCGGAAGGGTGGTGAAATTAATGAAGAAGTATGAGAAGGATAGTAGGGGAAGTTATGGGAGGGAAGACAGGAGAAGTAGGAGAGGGGAAGCGATGGGTAGTGAAGGGTAAATAAGGTAGGTAGAGAGGGTACGTAGTGGGTACTGATGAGGTGATGTGAAGGGTAGTAGGGGAGGGGGTATGATGGGAACTAGTGGAAGTAGAAGTAGGCGATGTGGGGAAGCATTAGAAGTAAGGGAGGGGAAGCGCGGGACAGTGGAAGGAAGCGTGGAGAGGAAATGGAGGTGATGTGAGGAGAAGTAGGTGGTGTTATTAGGGAGAGTAAGGAGAGGGGAACTAGAGCAAGGAGAAGTAGGAGAAGGGTAGTAGGGGATGTGATGGCATGGAAGGCGTGAGAAGTGAGAAAGGGGAAGTGGAGTAAAGTGACGAGGTTATTCGAGGGTTAGTAGGGCAAGGGTTATTTGTGACAGAGAGAAGTGAAGCGGAAAGTAGGGAAAGGATGGGTAAGTGAAGGGAGAAGTAGGGAAAAAGTAGTAGGAGAAATGATGTGAGGAAAACATGAGAAGTAGGGAAAGGGAAGTGAAGGGTAGTAAGAGGAAGTGTGGAGATGAGATCTAGGAAGTGGTGGAGAAATACGGGACGTACCTAAGGGAAGTAGGGGGAAGTTAATAGGTGATGGACTGGGAAATTAGGAGAGAAGAACTAGAGGAGGAGGAAGTATGTGAAGGCTGAAGAGGTAAAGGGATAAGTAGGGGAAGTGAGGAGTAGTGATATGAAGTGTGGAGAGGAAGTGTAGAGGTATTGAGGTGGAAATAAGGGAGGTAGAGAGAAAGAGACAGAGAGAGGAATTAGTGAGAAGTAATTACAAGATGGGAGGAGAAGTATGGGGGGTTATTAGGGGAAGTGAGGATGGAAGAACTAGAGGAGGGAGAAGTAGGATCAGGGTAGGGATGTGAAGGGAGAAGTAGGGAAAGGGTGGTATGTGAACTGATGGATAGGAAAGCATGAGATGTAGGCGAGTGTAAGTGAGTGGTAGTGTAAGGAAGTTCGGAGAGGGGATATGGAGGTAGTGAGGTGGAAATAGGAGAGGTAGAGAGGGGATGTAGTGGGAAGTGGTGAGGTGATGTGAGGGGAAGTAGGGGAGGGGTTTATTATAGGAAGTGAGGATAGGGAATCTAGAGGAGGGAGAAGTAGGGGCAGGGTGGAAAAGTGAAGATGAAAGTAGGGGAAGTGTACAGGGGGGAGAGATGGGAGAGGATGAAAAGTAGGCGAAAAAGAATAATTTTTTTAAATAATTGTTCAATTAATTGATACCATTGTCAATGTTCTGGATGGAAGAGTAGAAGTAGTTGTGGCTGTATTGTCAGTATTTTCACTGCTTTCACTATTTTGTTCATTTTGACTGTTGCCAATGAAGATGACTCCTTCTTCTAATGTCTTCACTCGAACAAATCGTCGTCCAATTGTCCAAGCGTCCATTGCATTTTTGTTACTGTTTCGGCCTTTTTGCTTAACTCCCGTCGTCCAAACACTTGCATCACTACTTCCGGTGCTACTATCACTCCCAGTGCTTGGTTGTCTCCAACTTCGGTCTTTAAATTAAAATCAATCTCAAAAACTAACTCTAATATCCAATTTTGAGAAATTTTATTATATTCAAGAAATCAATACGGAATGCCAACTGAATAAGGCCGCATATCAGGGAAAACGTTGAAACCAGGGAAAAGTAAGGGATTTTGAAAAAAATTGCAAACGTCATTTCCAAAGATTTCAAAAGATTTGAAATATTTTAGGGTATTTTAAAAGATTCCAAGTCATTTTTAAGAAATTTCAAAAATTGCATGGGATTTCAGACGATTTAATTGGATTTTAAATACTTTAGGGTGTTTTAAAAGATTCCAAGGAATTTTCGAACGATTACAAAAATTTCAAGGGTTTTCCAATATTTTAGGGTATTTTAACAGATTCCAAGGAATTTTATTGGATTTCAATAATTTGAAGGGATTTTAAAGGATGTTTAATATTTTAGGGTATTTGAAAAGATTCCAAGACATTTTCAAACGATTAAAAAAATTGCAAGGGTTTTCCAATATTTTAGGGTATTTTAAAAGATTCCAAGGAATTTTTGATTTATTTCAATAATTTGAAGGAATTTCAAAGGGTTTTTAATATTTTAGGTTATTTTAAGCGATCATAAGGAATGTTTTATTGGTTTCAGTAATTTGAAAGGATTTCCAAGGATTTGAAATCTGTTACGGTATTTGAAAAAATTCCAAGGCATTTTCAAGAGATTTAAAAAGTTTCGAGGCATTTCAATAGGTTTCAACAGATTGGAAATATTTTAGGGTATTTTAAAAGATTCCAAAGTATTTTAATAAATTAAAAAAATTTCAAGGAATTTCACACGATTTAATTGGATTTCAAATAGTTTAGGGTGTTTTAAAAGATTCCAAGGTATTTTCGATTAATTTCAATAATTTGAAGATATTTCCAAGGATTTTAAATATTTTAGGGTATTTTACAAGATGATAAGGAATTTTCTATTGATTTCAATAATTTGAAGGGATTTCCAAGGATTTGAAATATTTTAGGGTATTTTAAAAGATTCCAAGGAATTTTTGATTGATTTCAATAATTTGAAGGGATTCTAAAGGATGTTTAATATTTTAGAGTATTTGAAAATATTCCAGGGAATTTCAAGAAGTTTAAGACATTTCAAGGATTTTCACATATTTTAGGGTATTTTAAAAGATTCCAAGGAATTTTTTATTTATTTCAATAATTTGAAGGGATTTT